>VRLP01001590.1:0-120000 GCA_009660295.1 Lophius piscatorius | reverse complement strand
AAAGAGCTGTGGCCGACCGCAGATGTAAATTATACACACATGTCCCTATTTAATTTTGAGAAACTGATCTAGTTTGGAGTGTCTGAGACCAGTTGCTCTCTAACTTTTTCAGTATAATATACCCTGTTTGAATGAGGTTTTCGGCCAAATACCACGTGATTAGCGCATAACATTTTTGGTTCAAAAAGGTTTCATTTTTTAATGACGGAGAATGCAGCTCAATATCTTTGTCCTCGTGCAATTATGTTTGTAGTTGCAACCGAGCTGAGTAACTAACAATATTTTTAGCTATAATTTCTTTGCAGTCGAAGTTTTCTGCTGTATTGGTGCTACTTAGCACCAATACAGCAGAAAACATTTGATATTTTATTTTATACTATTAGCACTTTGAGATTTGATCCAAATGTAAAGTGCATTATAAATTAAATGTATTATTATTATTATTACTTTTCAATCACACATTTTTATTGGTCATTTAATGTCATAATTTCCCGCCCACACTTGCAGTTAACTGCTCTTAATAAATTACATTTGTAATAACTACATGATATAACGTATTGTTTATTAGAATTATACTTGCATATTTTAATTTAGCTTATGGTAGTAATAGTATTTTGGCCATTTTCATACAAAAATATCTCAGTTACCACTGGCAGTTCCCCAAAGTGCCCCTCGGAGTGTCTCTTATGTCATACAATCCTCTGATGGAGGACAGGTCCACTGCAGACTTGGATTGCTCAGATATTTCTAAATCACTCTCTATTCCATTATTACTTCTCTTGACTCTGATAGGTATTAGTTCGCCAAAATCTAGAATATGATTTTGGTTCTAACAATTGTGGTTGAAATTCAGTTTACTTTGGCTGTATGAGACTCCTTCAAGAAGTGCTTGGGATTCTGTAAGAAAGCTAAGGAAACGGTCATCATTTTTGGAAATATGCTTATTAATTTTCTAGGCCTGAGTTACATGAGAAGATTAGATCCCCTCTCGCATCTGGATACTGAGACTAAAAGTACCACCAGCACAAAGCTTGGAAACAGAGAGAGGTTTGCTGAATATCGTCCAAAAGCAACATAGTCTACCTGTCGCACTTGTCCTATTGTTTCTTTGACCTGTTCAAAAACTTAAAGATAAAGATTTATGGTTATACAGGGAGTTGTGCACTGGACTATTTTTTATTTTTTTTTAATCGGGACCGTTAAACTCCTGGAGACTCTGCTTGTTGCATGGCAACTATTCCTGTCCAAAAAATAGTTTGGCACAGGTCTTGGCGAAAAATAATGTCAGTGACGATGATAAACGTTGGAAGTGTTTCCATGATATAGATAATTCTAACTGTTAACCACACAGATGAATTAAATGCGATACCAAGCTATTGGCACTTTGGCTCCCTCTGCTCTCTCATTCGCTGCCTGTGGCATGCCTCAAATTAGGGGGCGGAGCAATGCTCTCACAGGGAGTGACAGTTTAACTTGAGCTTAGATCCCACGGTGGAGGTAATGAAACAGACCTTAGAAAAGTTTTACTGGAGGCAGGAACTTCACTAATCATAAGACCAACAGAGGCATCAATTTTCAAACATCTGTTGAACAACCAGAACATGTAAATGTGAAGTCACAAAATCTCCTCTTTTACGTTTTGAAGCGTACTCACTCTGTGGGTGCAGAATTGACTACTGCGGTTGACTAGTGGAGCTCCGTAGGGTTGATATAATTCCTCTTGTCATTACTCACTCATGTAAAACACGTGCAGCGGGATTTGTGGACTGCCACTCTTTCCCTCTTCCACTCGAGAGTCCGATTGTCAGGTGAATGGATCACGCCTGTGATTTGTAACAGTCTACCTTTTCATTTCAGCCTATTAGTCTTGGCTTGTCTTTGTGCTGTTGCCTTGTCGTATTTACCAGATGGAAAGGGAAAGAACTCCACTGCTTTCCTTGGAGAGCATTCGCCTACATTGCCCTCTCTCTTTCTAGCTATTCTATTGTTAATTTGGCAGCTCGCTCGCTCAACTTGGTAGTGTACAGTGTCTTAGAAGTGGAATGTTGAAATACCTAGTTCCTGATAGTTTGCAGAGATTTGAATTGAATTTATACATCATCAGAACAAATGAGCTGTGGTGTGATAAAGTATTTGTGCTGTTGTAAGCATGCAGCCATGCCCAGTGTGAATTTGATGTGGATATGAGAGTCTGTGAAATGTGTTTGGAATGTTTTCCTGCCTCTGTGCTGGCAAAAGCTGAGGCCGCAGCCATTACGGTTTGGGTTGTTCTTATTTCCTTCCTGTTCTGGAAATCCTGGTTATCGTAGAAATCTTACCTACTGCCAGGTTGGAGATTTGTGTGAAAAAATTCACAATTAAATCCACATTTATCTTTCTATAGTAATGTCTTAATATAAAACATGGTTGACTTCAAGGTCACTGGTTTTGCTAATATTAGGTTTGTTATTATTATTGTCAATTCACCATGTGAAACAATTAATTCAGTCCTGTACTCCTCTTTAAAAATGGTCTGGCACGACTGGACAGTATGCCCAGGAATCAAAAATGTCAGTGCAGATCATTTTGAATTTGCAAAAATAAAGTTCATTGAAAGTCTTCATTACATTCATGAAAGGATGGAGCTGGGTGTAAAATGTAAGGGGCTAAGAGTTCATTCTGGTGATCTATGTATGAAATATGCATATAAATATGAAAATATGTGTGTAGTTTATTGTTTCATGTTCCAGTCAATCATTCATTCAACATTATAATCAATTTGAGATGATTTCAGAATAGCAATTTTTATCTGCTTCCAATGGAACCTGTCAAGAGTTGGGATGTATTTGGCAGCAATTAGAACACCTTGTCCTAAAATTTAGTGTGTTGAAAGCAGTGGAATTGTGCGTAAGTGTAAGGATCTAAGTGACTTTGACAAGGCCCTTATTGTGATGGCTTTAGGACGCAGTCAGAGCAACTCCAAACCTGCAGGTCTTGCTGGGTATTCCAGCTCTGCAGTGGTTATGACATACGAAAGTGGTCTAAGGAGGGACAAGTGGTGGACTGGTGACAGGGTCGTGATCACCTAGGCTTATAGTTTGGCATGGGGAGCAAAGGCTGGCATGTGTTGTAGAGCTACTGTTGCTCAAATTCCTGAAAAAGTAAAGGCTAGTCCTGATAGAAAGGTGTTGGAATATACAGTGCATCAACAATGAGAGAACCCACACAGAAGATGCACAGAGTTTTTATGTTATGGCTGGACATGTGTGTCACCTTTTAAGGCATTTGAACTACACTGATTGTGGTCACCATTTTCATATTTCTTCAACTTTATTTTTTTCAGGTGCAAATATTCGGTAGCTTCAGCACAGGCTTGTACCTTCCAACAAGGTGAGAACTTGCTTTTGAAGAAAATAATTCATTTTGTCCCTAGTGTGTGCTAGCCTGTACTTTACAATCTGATTGTTTTTTCCCAACAGTGACATCGACCTGGTTGTGTTTGGAAAATGGGAGCGCCCCCCACTGCAAGACCTGGAACAGGCTCTTCGCAAACATAATGTGGCAGAACCGTTCTCCATCAAGGTGTTGGACAAGGCTGCAGTAAGTAGTGCTAACTAACATATGTTAAGTGCATTCACGTCATATCAAGTGAAGAAAGCCAAACTGGTTTGCAACAGATGGCCATGAAACACACTAGAGATTCTGATTAAATGAAAAAGATGTTACATGTACACTGATGTAGCGATTAATGAGCTGACTCCATATAATTGTTTGACTGTTAATTTCAATCTTGAAGCTCCAGTTAATGGAGTAGCAAAGTTAAATAAACCCATCAAATCAAAATCTGGCAGCACCTTTTAGATTCTCATAAATTTTCCTGTGGACTTCAAATGGTTATTTATAAGTATGAAGCTTTGGCTCATTCACTCTTTAATCACCATTAAATGTTTGGGGAAGAGAAAACACTCAATTAGCGTCTTCCATCTGTTTGTGGTTTGGGTGGCACACTCACAAACAGTTATGTGGTAAATGTTCCTTTCTATCTGTATTTATACAGTTTGCCCATCAAGCCTTTAGTGTAATCAGATACTCACTCTTGGGTCAGTAATTGTCCACTGTTATATTGTTTTGAAGTTAAATCACACTTTTGCAGCTAAGAAAGTGCCTTGTTATTCTGGTTCCTACTCTGGTGCAAATGCTAGCATAGTTGCAATCCCACAGTAATTGTGTAACGTCACTGTCACAGTCAGTCTGTGGGGTATGTATGTGTGCCACCAATCTACTGTTATCCCTTTGCATCGAGGAGTTCCAAGGGTGGTTCGGGGCCAGTGTCTAATTTGAAACTGGTTCTTTGCATCTCCACAGCCAAACACCGGGTTCTCGGACCTTGGGGAGAAAATCGGACTCGTGGTGGAACCTCTGCAGGTTTTGGAAAGAAAGGCTAATTAATATCGGTGGCTGGAGGCAGGGTTTATCTTGAAAAAGCAAAAAAATTTAAACCACCGTTGTTATAAATCTTGGGTTGTGAAGAAATGTGTTGACGGAAACAACGTAACTGCACAAACAAACTTAACCACGAAAAGTTAATTCATGCTCAATAATAAAACATGGATGTGGACAGAGCCTTTGGTACCATACTCTACTTATATTTCATCTGTGATCCGTATGAATTGAATCCAAAGAAACTGGTATTCTGGCTCGGGAGAGATGTTAAAATTGCAATGTACGTTGTTGATAGGTTGTGGCGTAGACCCCCAACCACGTTTAGAAAGGCGCACTCCAGTTTGACATAAATTACTTCCTCAACTCCTCTCTCAAACCATCTATCCTCTCTGTCCAAAATTTGAACGTTGGTGTCCTCAAAAGAGTGTACCTTGTCATTGAAATGGAACTTAACTGCAGAGTCCTGTCCTGACGAGGTGGTTCTCCTGTGCCGGGCCATTCCCTGTGAAGTTGTTGTTTGTTCTCCCAAATATACAGGTCTGCCCACCCCTTGCTCCATTGAGCTACATAAATTATATTGCTTTTTTTGTTACTGGCGGTCTTGTCTTTGGGGTGAACTAATTTTTGTCCTACGAGAAAATCCTACCTAACATTTCTGAAACTCCAGCAACATATGGCATGACCGTGCTTTGGCGCCTGTCCAAAGATGAAAGCGAAGTTGGCATAGCCGCAGTTTTTCAGTGCCTTTGATATGGGTACGTTCCTTCTCCTTGCCCTCTCTCTTCATTGGGATATTATCAGCGCGGTGATGTAAGGTTCTGATATCTCCCAGCTTGAATTCCAGTGTGTGGTGGGAGTCAAATATCAGGTATTAGTCTGTGTGTGTAAGTTTGGGGTAAACTTCAACATTGAGTCTACCCTCCCCCTCGGCACTTACATCACAGTCCAGAAAAGGTTGCGAACTCTCTGTAATATTTTCCCTTGTGAACTTGATGTTGTTGTCCACGGCGTTAATGTGATATTATTTCATTTGGTAATTTTAGGAGATACTGATCCCTATTCACAAATTCAGTGGAATCCTGGATGTGATGTGGGGCACCATGTGTGCTGAGATCATAGTCGGGTGTTTAACAATGTTGTAGGTGACTGAGTTTATACTGCTTACAATTGAATTGTGGAAGTCCATATATACAAGGTGTGGATTTCCCAGGATAAAGCCTGGGAAATGCTGAACGGTCCAGTGCCTTCTCCTTTTCAAGCTTTTGTATGCTGGCTAAAACCTTTTTTCTTGTACATTTTGGTTGGATCCCGTTGAAGTGTCTCGTGTGTGGAATTGTCATTGAGCAGAGTGGTTATAATATTGTGGTAGTCAGTTTTGTTGAGAATCACTGTGCGTCGCCCCTCGTCCGCTTGTAGAATGATGACGTTTCCCATCCTTGGCGGGAGATGTCAGAGATATCCTTTCTGTCCTGTGGTGTGAGGTTGGAATGGGTATTCCTTTGCACTGGAAAGTGCTGCTGATACCCTCATTCTCAGTTGTTCTACTTTAGACTCAGCAAGCTTGTTGTACCAAATACTTACTGGAGGTATAAAATCCCTGACTCCCCACCATGCACTCTCTTGGATGAGACGTGAAACGTCTTCAGGCCAAAACAGAAGTCCAGCTGCTTTGGATTCAACCCACATGGATTACATTGAACTGGATGAATGAGAATCCACACAGATATTTCACCCGCTGTTTATGCACATTTGCGAAAGCTCACTGAAATTGACGAAACGGAGCAGCACAATTGGAAATAACTGCGCCTAGCATAGCATTCATCTAAGAAAGACAGAACACAATTCTAGGGACTCCTTGAAGAAGGAAAAAGTGAATACCTCTTCTTCTACCTGCCAAGACATCAAATTCCACTGACAAACTCTTAGTTCCCTCCAATTTAATCACTTTTGATTAAATTCATGAAAAGTCAGGAATATTGTGGAATGTCTTTGACGCTGTAGATCCTTAGTGTTAATGCGATAACTCAAATTATTTCATGTAATAATATCCAATATTATACCCACACAGGCCTTAGTGAAGGAAGAGCTGAATTGATTTTGGGACAAGTTGGTTGCATATTTACGACACTAGGGGGAATTTTATCTCCAAAAGTTTTCTGGCCATAGTTTCTCAACCGTTGGTCCAATGTAGTCCAACGTTGTTGCATATGAATCGGCTCCAGAGCTACCTTGTATACATCATATGCACATTAGGGAATTTTTTTTTACGAAAAACACTATTTTTTTGAACATCAGATTTTTATTTGGCGAGTTCAGTCAGGGGGATTGCTTGTAAAATGCAGGGGATTGGGGGATTTTTGGGGGATCTACTTTTATTGTTGGGGATGACCACATAGGCCAATTACATACCATAAACTCCTATACCTGGAGCTGGGTTCCATAACAAAGTGCATTATAAAATAAACGGAATGAATCTGAACCTCTTCTCAGTTAACTGATTGCAACAATATAAGCTAAAAAAAAAATATCTTCCTTTTACCCAGAATTGTGCAGCTCTTCCTCTACCTCTACTGATGCTGTCCTGGCTGACATGATCATATATACATTTACTAATACATGTGATTTTTTTTCCACTCAGGTGCCTATTATCAAGCTGACAGACCAGGAAACTGAGGTGAAGGTGGACATCAGTTTCAATGTGGAGACTGGAGTCAAGGCAGCAAGCTTCATTAAAGACTACGTTAAGGTGACATACATGTGATGATGATAATTCGGGAGGGCATTGTATTTGAACACAAAATGTGCGAATACAGTGCCCTTTCAAATTATTGGCAGCCTTGAAAAAATTAAATGCAAAACATTTCTTAATTGTGTATACCTATGATCTTTAAATTCAAATTATTCACAAGTATCTACCTCTTCACTCGAGTATCAAAATTTGGAGAGAAAAAAAACATTAAGTTATTAATGCCTATGCATTGAACGTTCTGCTTGTGCAGCCTTAACTTCTGCTCGCGTTAGCTTCTGCTGCTCCTGGGTTTAAAGAAGAACAAACTCTTCTATACAGTTTGTGTTAGATTGGGTGTTTCCTCAAGTTTTGGCCTGGCATGTTGTGCATTTTGGAAAGACATTGCAGCGAGTGTTTTCTGTACCCAGTTTTGAGAAGTGAAGCAGCACTAAATGAGGACGGGCTGTAGTTTCAATCTCACCCTTTCTCTCTATTCTCTTATGTTACTCTCTCATCCAGATGTGCCCACATTATTGAAATATGTCAGAAAATGGGTTAACATGAATCAGTACCTAGTTTTACCAGCGTAATTCAGTTAGTACCCTTGATAATCATGTTTCTCCGGACGCAGCAACAAATTATGTGACTTTTTAAAGGAGTCTGGGGATATTATTTTTACTGTTACAATGATGAATTCATTTTAAACGGTGTGTTCATAGCCCACTGCTGTGTAACTGATCCAATCACTGAGAAGTGATGTTAATGCTAGGCCTGAACAGCATTTGAGATGAAGAGTGAAAAGATCACGTTGACATTTTTAAATAAAGGCAACCACAGTAGTCACATAATTACTATTTACAGTATGTTCTAAATGCAGAACTGTGGAAAGTTTGTATTTGGGCTGCTTTGTTTTGGAAATGAGTTGGGTCAAGCAGGATTCAGTGAAACGCTCTAAAACTGCTGGTTTGCCTTATTCACAGGGTTCAAATTATTTCACTTTTCATATATTTGTCAGTTAAACTTAAGAGTGTTTGTTAATGAGGCTCTGCTCTGAATATTTTTCTAATGAGAAAGAGATTCTTACTCAGGAGCCACTGAAGCTGCTTGATAAAAAACATTGTGTACAACTTACTATGTTGTGCACACAAGATAAATCACTGTTAGTCCATATGCTCTGTTCTCTTGTCTCTTACACAATGCCGACCAACCTTACTTCGTAAGAGTAATAAAAATAAGAGTACTTAAAATACACTGCTCAGAAACAGCAAATATAAGGATGTTCAAATGCCTTAAACAGAAAAAAAAAAAAGTTAGTCAAATTTAGCAAAAACGTTTTTTCTCTAATAGTTATTATAAGTTATTTATTTTAAAATATGAAAGAAAGTTAGCATAAAATAATTATTTTGAGTGTTTATTCATTCGAAAATGGTAATTTATTTTAGTTTGTAAAGTATTATTTTTCTTGACCTAAGCTAGGAGATGGTTATTAATTTGCAATAAATGGAGTAAGTGCTACACTGACTAGTCTGACTAGTTTATTAGCAAACCCTTCCTTCACTCGCTGTGCTGAATCACCCCGCAACCGTATGTAAATTCTTATCCTGTGGGAAACACTGAAATAAATTATTTGAGATATTTTCTGGACTAAGAGCTAAAGATAAGAGCTGCGACTACTTCCTTTAATATAAAACTCTGCTGGGATTAACCCCAGCAGTGTTTCTCAGTATAGTCTCCATTTAACTCAAACCAAACCTGTGTGTTGTTGAAAACTTGTTTGCTGAAGCAGTGACACCCCGCCTATTCCCAACATAATATATCTACTTTAGTCATGGTTCCAGCAGCTAATGCAAGAGAGAAATTCCAGGTGCTGATGTTCCAGCATGCTGTGAGGTTTGTCTTTTGTTGTTGTAGGATTTTTCTGCATCATGGTTCTGTGGTAACACATGTCACTGCTTGAAAGTTGTCAGGTGCCCTCGGCATTAACCCAGAGATAGTTGGTTTAGTTCGTGGCTGTTACTGACTTCAGTGCAGTTTGTCATTGAGAAGTTACTTCAAAGTTAATCCTCAAAACTCAAGTTGCAGTGCATCTTGTTGAGGCAGTGTTACAATAGTCCTGTTAAAGGGAAATTTCCTTAACTTTTAAGAGGGTGTGAAATCAGTATATACGGTAAAAGATTATCAATGTCAGTTGAAGTATTCAATTCTGAAGAGCGTGCTATATTGACCTAAAACACTGAGTGCTTATGAACTTGGAATCATGCCAAATATGCCTACATACATCAATCAGACTTAAAATAATAACCTCTGACCGTGAATAACATTGATTATCTTATTACCTTGTCACTGTACAGTGGGTGAGCTGTATTAGGTAACAGTGTCTGATTCGGTCAACGGCCACATTCACCGGTAGCACGCCAGTGAAATGAAATCCACACTGAAATATACCGGAGCTTTTAACACCAGCTACGTCTATGGTTTCAGGGAAAGAACAGCATTTTCTGCAGAAGAGTTAATGCTGCAGTTGACAGCATTACCCTGAACACCAAAATAAAAGAATTATGAGTTTTCCCTTTCAAAACTTATTTGAAAAGTCAACCAATCCTTGTTGCCTGACATGCACTGATACGCGCGTACAGACTAGGAAATCATGCTACTTAGTCAATCAGAAAATTAACACATTTCCCATTCCTAGGCCCTCCACGGTTCCTGCACATTATCAAGTCACAGGCACCAGAAGCCTCATTAAATACTTTTTTAAATGTTTGACCCAGTTGAACACTAGATTTATGTAGTACGTAACTGTTCTTTAGTAACTTATTAAAAAACGAATCATTGTGGTTTCAGCGGTAAGTGTGGGGTCAGCAGGGTGCTTCTGGATTTACAACATTAGATTACCCAATGAAAAGCGGTATGCAAAAGTATATGAAATCTACTGCAGAAATCGGTCTCGTATAAAACCACGTGAGGTTACACAGCAATATTTCTACAAGGCTGAAGGTAGTTAAAGTTTCCTTTAGGTTGTTTGATGCTGCAAAAATCATTTGCTAATGTATACAGTATGTATATTTCATTGTAATTCAAGATTGCTTAATTACTATTCAGCCATAATATGATTGTGTAAATTGATTTTGCTAATTACCAAGAAATAACAATTTATCTTTAATCAAATTGGCAACCACCAAATCAAGCCAATCAAATCACTAAGTAGCCAAGTTGCCCTCTTCACTTCTAAAGTTCAATCCTGTCATTAATGCCCTGAACTCACCAGAATGATTAACCTGATGGAAATCTTAATCCCCATTTCTTGTTCTGACTCTCTCAGTACCCTGAGTTTTACCAAATCACCCACTGTCATTCCTCATCGGTCTCTTCCAGATGTATCCTGTGCTGCCTTACCTGATCTTTGTGCTGAAGCAGTTCCTGCTGCAGAGAAATCTGAACGAAGTCTTCACCGGAGGGATCAGCTCCTATAGCTTAATCCTCATGGTCATCAGCTTCCTACAGGTACTGTACGAGACACGCACTTCTGCAGAAGGAGAAATCTGCAAGAAGGGCAGAGCAGTCGTAGCTCTGATAAGGGGTATCATTGCAGTCGCACTGTGCTTATGCTTACTGCTCATGAAAGGTAGTATTTAAGTCGCTGTGTTCACAAGGTAGTAATAAAGCTTTGGAGTCACGGATCACATTATTCCAAATCAACAATCAGCTATCCAATAGTTACTCAAAGAATTATTGAACGCATAAAGCTCTTATCTTTCTCTTTCTGTCCTAAACCAACATTCATGTTGTCACTTGTTAAAATAAAATGTTATGATAAATTGCTTCTGGCATCCACTCTGTTGCTGCTCCTGGCAGGACCTAAGCCAGATTTATATGCACAGTGTGTATTTATATTGGTGCCTGTGTGACTCTTAAAGAGGGTACTGGACCTTTTCATACTGTTGTGTGTGTGTGTGGGGGGGGGGGAATTCCTCAAACACTTTCCCCATATTTTAATCCCTCTGTTAATGTCACTTCAGGAGTGTTTGTGTGTGTAATTCTGTGGCACAACACCAACACACAGTAACCTTTTTGTCCGCCACCCTTCCTCCATTATCGGTAAACGTCATTAGAAAGCCAAAATGCTCACATTCTTGTGCTTTACACGATGGAGGATTTTCAAGTTCCTCAACTCCTCCTATATCTGTGACTCAAATTATTTTAAACCCTCCCCCTTTCATATGACCAAACAACTAATCTCTGTATAATCTAAATGGAACGCCACACCGAGATTTAGACAGGTATTACCTTACCTACCAAAATATAAGCGGCAGTTTCGCAATATTATAGTAAATCTTTGCAATTAATCTGCACACAACATATGTTCCCGTCCTTGGTGGGCGATCCAAACCGATGAATGGATCAATGGTCCATTGCATCACTAGTATTGATACTAGTAGTAGTAACAGCATTCATAGGGAATAAAGGAGTTTTCTGGTGGTAATCTGTTCTGCACATGTCCGTTGTGTTTCTAAATAATAATTGTTCCAGATGGATTTTGATTTAGTCTTGCTGTCATGATTCTCCAGCTCCATCCGCGCATAGATGCCAGAAACCCCAACGAGAATTTGGGCGTGCTGCTGATCGAGTTCTTCGAGTTGTATGGTCGCCATTTTAACTACTTGAAAACAGGGATTCGCATCAAAAATGGAGGTGCATACATAGCCAAAGAGGAGATGATGAAGGTCATGACAAATGGATACAGGCCATCCATGCTCTGCATAGAGGACCCTCTGCTCCAAGGTACGTGCTTCGCAGGATTGCAATGTTGATTGAACAGACCCCCTTTGCAAAGAGAAGATTTCAGATACAAATTTGTCATAATCAATCAGGGTCAATCAGTCAGGACGAGGTCTTTTCTAAGTATGTAAAATGAGTCTTAAAAGATTTGCAGAAATAACACCGACCACTGATCTTTCTAGATAACTTTTTTTACAACCAGAAGTTCAAAACTTTTATTGTATTTTCTATTAATCACTGCAGAGTTTTTCTAGTTTCTCATGTAGAAAAGTTGTTTTTCAATACTGGACCTTATACAGATGTAATAATGGGATGCATTTGTTTGTACACAGTTTAAAAAGCAGTTAGGTTAAAGTGTCCTGCTTATATTCACCGCACACAACAAAACTCTGAGCTTGCCCCCTCCTTGGATGTTTATTCATCAAAGGTGGTATATATACAATAGAAAATTATGACAAATGGCCCAATCACAGATTTTAACTGCTCCAACATTCTGTTGTTATTCATTGATTCTCAGCGGCAACTTGTTTTTTTACGGGCAACGTGTTTTTGGATTTTGCGTTCTTGGGACTTTTTACTTGTGACAAAAAGCAGAAGAAAATGTGGATTTTCGGGCACAGAAGAAGATCAGTCGTACAAAGAGCAAGAGCAGGACCATTTTATTTGTGACTGCTGCACCAATTGTATTTGTTTTTTACTATTGGCTGTGCTTAAATCATGTGCTGGAGGACCTAAATGAAAACGGTTGCCCCATCATTGTAAAAACTCTGTCTGAAGCTTGGCTGAAGCCCAGAAAGCTAAATATCGCAGATCTTTTGTCACAAGGTTATTTATCTTAGCCTATTGATATTAATTATTGTGTTGTTGTGTCTGTCTCTCTCTGATGTAGGTAATGACGTAGGGAGGGGTTCCTATGGTGCCATGCACGTCAAGCAGGTGTTCGACTACGCCTACACTGTCCTTAGTCACGCTGTTTCCCCGCTTGCACGGTCTTATCCCAACAAAGACTCGGAAAGGTTTGGATTCAATCCTTTTAATTGTACAAATGATAACCTGGCATAAAGTAAATGGTTTTTTTCAACCCCTCTCTCTTCCCAGCAGCACCCTTGGCAGGATAATCGGGTTAACCCAGGAAGTGATTTACTACAGAGAATGGATCATTAAGAAGTGGGGAGGCAGGGATCTGTCTCGAACAGACAACAGAGGTACCAATAATAAACACTTACACAAGGAGTAGAGGATCTCTTATTTTATTGTTTTTCCTCTAGTCTTTTGGCTGTTACCTTTCGGGGTCGCCACAGCAGGTCATCTGTTTGCATTCATAGTTTCCGCCGGTATCCTGCCAGCTAAGAGTACCAGAAACAGTATTTGTTATCCCGAGTTCCAGCAGATCTATTTTGGAAATCTGTTTCATGTTCCACATAATGATTTGGCTTGGGTTTTATCATGGATGCCATTCCTGACGTAACCCTCCCCATTTATTTGGGATTGGAACCGGCAATAGAAATCCACTGATCTGTGTTCCTAACTGGGTTATCGACTATTTTATCCTAAAGAGCCAAAAATTATTTTTGTTATAAAAGGCACCTTTTTACATTAGATGAATTACACTTAATAATTTTACCAATACGATGTGTATTTTATGAAATTATCCCAAGTATTAAAGAACAGACTGGAAACATGTCCTTATATGTAAATGAATGTTGGATTTTTGTTGTGTAGTTTCACATCCCACGGGTCAAATGTCCGAGCGAGAGCACTGTGTGCTCAGTGGTGGTGTTGGTTCAGAGGATCAGCAAAGGGATTCTGTGTCACCTCAGAGTGCAGACTCCCCCATGTCCATCTCAAGCCCCCATCAGCACTCTTCAGCCTCCTCTGTCTCATCGCTGTCTGGGTCAGACAATGTAAGAAAGCACACGCTCACACACTGGCTTTTCATGGGTATTACAAATGACAGCTAGATACATTTTGAAGTAGCATTTGACAAGATGAAGATTAGCTTAAAGTCATCTCATTGAACGACAATATTTAATGTAAACATATATTAGGATAGGCATATATTATTATTTGTTATTATGCTCTCATAATGTCTTCCTCTTTGTGTGATCCTCCAGGACTCTGATTCGACCCCGCCGTGTCCCCTGCCTCCACCAGCCCTGCCTCAATATGCGTCATTTACAACTATAGGCTTAGCTCTACCCCCAGGCCTCAGCATCGGCACCGCCAAGCCCGGCATGGGAGGACACCATCTACTAATTCCCCCAGGCTCTCAGGTATGCACACAGCAATGGCAGCAGGCACCAGGGAAATGCAAATTAATACAATCTTTCATAACCAGCCGACTACTCTGTCCCGTAAATAATTATTCTCCCCTCTGTCCTCCAGGCTCGCGTCTCACTGCCCGGTAGTCTAGCAATGCACTCCATACCTGGCAGACAGGTGTGTATAGACACCGGGCTCCCCCCGTTCTTCCACATACCCCCCCCAGCCCATGTTCATGCCCCTGCCCCCTCCAACCCCCAGCCTCCGCCCAGCCCCCACTCAAGCCACACACACAAGGTAGGCGCCGGATGCCACAGACAAACAGTCAAGGCAAACTTTTCTCACACTCACTCACTCTCTCACAAGTTTACCCTATTCGTCTCATATTCTTTGCTTCTCTGCCGTATTCTTTGTTGTCTCTCAGAGACACGGTTTCACCTTTTCAAACTAGTTGAGTTGAGTTCAGGTCCTTGTATTCATGGTTGTAAAAGGACTATGTCAACATGTTTATTCACTTACTTGCTGAAATGGAAAATATTGATAGCACTCTCATATCTGTGCATAGACAGGCAATTAGTTCCGTAGAGTGCATAATATAAATAGAGAAATGTCTAGACCGGGATTGTCCAAAGGTTAAAGGGCATCGTTTAGCATTTAAGCCACTGTAAAACCTCATGTTTTTTTGTGGGATTTTTTTTCTGCATACATTTTCAAAATTAGATATAATTTGGTAATTATTCAACTTCTGAGATGTTGGTGTGAACATTTTGGTGAGAGTAGCCTTTGAATACTCTTTCCAATTATGAAACTGTAGTGATATCGGTTTTCTCACACCACAGTGATTATAATATAACATAGAAATATAATAAATTAAATCTTATTTAAAATCCCAAGTTGGCGACAATAAAAGCTAACCTGGGAACCTTTACTAGTTACAATAAAAATAGATGATGAAATACACCAAGGCTGAATAAAGTTACTCTTACAGCTATGCAGGAAGAAATCTTCATCTCATTTAAGGCAGCCCGCGACTGGGCCATCGACCTGACATTTAAATAAATGCCAGGCCAACATGCCAGGACTTTAGAGGGATTGGTTGGAGTGGGAGTAAAGTACACATACGTCCATGAAATATTAGCAAACGATCAAAGTTATTGAGCAGACAGAGAATTGGGACGGCTATAACTATCACAGTCATCCCAGTGCTGGCAATGTCCTTAAAAGGAAGGTGACCAGACATAAGTAGCGACAGACCTTTCAGGCTTCAATAAGATCCTGCTCACACGTCACAACCTTATGCCCCCCTCGGCTTTTCACCAGCAAAAAAAAAGAAAAATTCACCAATGTGCAGTTTTTGGGTGTTTCATGACCCCAAAACTGTCATGAAACACAGTTTCATGACATTTTCATGACTAGGGTCATTGTCACAGCCCTAGTTGAAGCACTTTAGTCAACATACAAAAATGATGATGGTTTGCAGGGCCTGGCGATTAATAGTAAAAGATCTCAATCTTGGTTCATACGCTCATACGATCTTATTTCTGAAGTAGCTTATTTTAAAATGAATTATGTCTAGACCTTCAAGACCAAGGCGTGACATTTTGTATCTGTGCCATGGGGGATTATAGGAGTTGCTAAGTGCTAAAATTAGATTTAGCTTGCTTATCTAAACGCTAAGTTAGCGACTTAGCACCAAGTAGGAGGTCTGCTGAGTAGCTGGAGAGCTAACATCACGCAGGAGCAGATACAGGAGTGATGTATCTTATAATTCCATTCCATATAATGCCAATTCCTTCTTCTTCTAATTTTTTTCCTTCTACCATTCTCTTTCTCCGTTTCATGGCGGCAACAAATTTTTCACTCAAAACAGTGTGGAGGAAGTGCTCACTAGAGGGTGTCACATCATGGATATCCGAAGTCTGATTCGGTCACAATAGCCAATTTAATATCATGCTTTCAAGACATTGATGTGAAAGTTAAGTCTTAACAGTAAAACTACCAAGAAACAAAAAGGGAATTGATAGTTTGAAGAGATTTTGATTTAGTTCTTAGTTCTGGACGCAGTTTGTCAATGATAAGTCTCCAGTTTTAAGTGTATTTGTAACTACTGATGACAGTTTGTCATTTTTGATTTTGATGGGTTAAAACACCAGCAATAGGGGCACAGAGTCAAAAACAGACCCATGTACAGTCGGTTAAATAGCCAATGTTATTAATCAGGGTAAATAGACAAGTTATAATCATATTAAAAACAACTTTGTTATAGCGTGCTTCAGCTAGTGTTAATGTTGTCTGGTTCGGACATGAAAACACAAAGCCCGCTCGGTTGGGGCTAGGCTCAGTCTTTCGTACTCTGTCAGGCTTAGACATAAAGATGCACCCAGGCCGTGCTCTACTGCGCAGCAGGGCAGTAAGCTAATAAACATATGGTATTACGTATTTCTTAAGTAAATGTAAAAAATAATTTCCCCAGATTAAATTAGTTGCACTGAATATGTGTACATTCACAAATATGATTACATAATTATGAGAAACGGCAAAGGTTTTTTAAGCATTGCTAATTATTCAATAAAGATTATATTATTGATTTTCTCTCTCTCTCTCCATTTGTCAGACTGCAGCCAAGTTCAACGTGAAGGGCTTTCACAACCCACCACTGGTCAACAACCCTGTCCTGGCTAACCGTGGACATGCACATGCTCACATGCACACACAGTATCACCGCAACACTTGGCGACGCAGAAAGAGGGACAGCCTTCCTGTAAGCCTCAGCAGATAGAAACCACTCCCCCACCCCTCCACTTTTCCTCCTTCCTCTCGCAGACAGCGAGACCCTGGCTCTTTGTTGTGTCAACGGCGACTGGAGGCAGACA
Source organism: Lophius piscatorius (assembly GCA_009660295.1). Classification (NCBI taxonomy): domain Eukaryota; kingdom Metazoa; phylum Chordata; class Actinopteri; order Lophiiformes; family Lophiidae; genus Lophius; species Lophius piscatorius. Next base: position 102,936 of record VRLP01001590.1, on the reverse strand, counting down.
GAGGACCGGAGACCAGCAGCTTTCATTGTGGGGCTACGGCCACGTGGGAACGTAGCCTTTAGCCCTGCATCCTCCTTTTATTGACTTATTTTTACATCTCTGCATGACTTTTCAGCATTTCAGTATTTTTCCCATCTTAATTTCAGGTTTTGTTTTTGTCTTGTTTTTTTTGGGACTCGGCGGTGGTGGTGACATCATTGCCAAGTTCACTTGACCTCGTATTGACCCATGCAGCCAAGCTGCCTGTTCAGTGATACTTTTTGCAGTTTATACAGTTCAGAACAAACTATTTTTTATTTTGTGCAATAATGTTATTTTTCTTTCGGGAACTAAAGTAAAGGTTATTTAATTTTGTGTGAATGTATGCAAAGGCATTTTTATACTGTTTTATTTTTGTAGTATTTTAGAATTTTGTTTACGAAAACCTTTCCCCAGGCAGCATTGCAGTTGGTGTGTGTTTGTGAGTGTGTGTTGGAGTGCATGTGTCTTTCCATCATGTTGATGGACCCCCACTTCAAGCATCTTCTCTCTCCTCTTTACTTGTTTTGTTTATTAAAGGGAAGCGGGAACAGAAAGGGATACAGACTTCTATCTTGATATCCTTCCAGCTTTCTTCAGCGATCTTGTGAAATGGGCGGAGTTAACTTGAAATTCCTCATGGAGGTTTTGTTCTTGGACCCAGTTAGTTTCAAGCATCCAGAAAGGAAGTTATGAGTGGAGAGTTTCACCCTGGAATATCCTGAGAAACGAGGGGAGAGAATGTACTTCTGTTTCGGCTCAAAAGAGCTTCAGCAGTGCCACTTCCATTTGTGTGTGTGTGTCTGTCAGTCTGCGTGTGTCCTGTGGGACTGTGTTGTTGCCATATTTTGTCAGTCAGGAGAAGGCTGGCAGTGCCCTGCTAGTTTTTGTCTTTGACCAACCTTCTCTTCACTGGAGGCAATTTTTAAAAGAATAGCTTCCAGACTAAGCAGGATTTCAGTCTGAAGGAGACTCATCTGTTCAACATATATGCTAAAGTCTGTTAAATATTTGCTTGATTACATGTCATAGGAGGGCCATCAAGGCTACAGCTTATCTGACTTGAATTTGAAGAACAAAATTAGGGCGAGAGGATAGAAAGCCACTGATTTCAGGTTGGAAAAATCCTCATATTGTCTCTTTTCGAGGGATGCGATTGTGGAAATGCGATCGCTAGAGCTGAGGTCACCTCTCGCCCGAAGCTGTATACCGGCACAGACCAACACTAAGATGCTCAGTGATAAGGTTTTCTCCTTTTTGGTCCTGGACAAAGGAGAATGAGGGAGAGGGAGGGGGCGTCTTCCTGAACCAAGGACCCTAGTGAAAGGGAGTTATATTTTGATTCCATTCAGGAATCTTGTGTAAATTTGATTGCCAGGTACTCCCGCTGTTTGCAATGCCTTTCTTTGTGTTTACTTGGAGGCGTGTGTGCGTGCGTCATTGTCCGCGAGCACACAGTGTTCTCAAACACACACAGTTACAGGCAGGACTGTCTGAGGCTGTGACTCGCCCTTAACTGTACACACGCCAGTGTTATTACTATGCAAGTGGATTATTCTAATTACTGTGTCATCTCGTGTCTTTCTATTTGGATTTCTTTATTTTCCTCCAAATGACAAACTCTATTTGTTGGACTGGAGTAATGCTACTGACTGTCAGACTCGGAAGTCAACTCTTGTGAACACCAACCGCATCCCTGTGTCCCCCGTTGTATTTGTATGAAGGTCCTGAGATCTTTCAAAGCCTAGTTTTCTACATACGCCCATCAGATGTAAAGAGTGGGGGATGTTAATGTCAGTGGTTGAGTTCTGAGTCTGTGTAGTGTGTGATGTAGTGAAACGTGTGAGAACGTATTAAGACTCTTGACTCGCCACAAAAGGTATTTAGTCTTGACCCCCAGGAGTTTATGAACTGGTGTACCCAGAGAGCGACTTGCACTCTGCAGGGACACTTGTCATGGGGCCAAATGCGTCCGCAGACTATTCTATACTTTTTACAGACTCTCTGTTCAGTGATGTTACACCATTTGTGTTCTCTCTTTTCTTTTTTTTTAAACCATGGCAACTGTGACCTTTAAATCAAAACCGCACCACACAACAATTGACTCTCAGATGAACGGTTTCTGCTTCAGTCTGGCAGACAGAGCCAATTATGAGCTAATCATCAACCCCAGTTAGAAAATTCCTCTCACTATGGTTTTTTTTTTTTAACCAAAGAATCGTTATGGACCGCACAGATTTTGGTGTTTTTCAAAGTTTCTCCCAGCCGTACTGTCTTATCCTTTCACCCGTTTATTCCTCATGGAGTTTCACTATCCAAATAAATACTTCAAACCGTAGAGAGTTGATAATGTCATCTTATGAAATTCTCACTTTGCCTTCGGTACCAACACATTTATAAATTGAAATCAAACTACGATTTCTGACATCCATATCTGTTATCTGGATTTCAGACCCAGCACTGATGGGTGGCTGGAAATGAAATTGGCATTGGACGGTTATTGACTGGGTCAGAGTTGCTTGCATTCTCACTTGACATGAAGTATCATAGGAAGTCTGTATGGATTAAAATGTCTGTGCATCTCAGCAGCCCTATGCAGCTCTCTCCACTTGCTCTCTTCCTTCATCACTTACCCTGTATCTGAAGGTGGCGGTATTGGCCAAGCAAAGCTCTTGATTTTGCTCTGACAGATGCCTTTCACACTGATTGGTGTGAGTGACAGGAGAGAGGAATATCACAGGCTGGCCGAGGCCGCTGAGATTTTTTGAGATTCGTACACGTGTACCTGTAGAGGCAATGTAATGTTACCCCCATTGCAATACGATAAGGAATTTTAAAGCTGACTGATGGATGGCAGTCCTTCTATATCCTGGATCACTCATGTGAGCGGTGGCCCTCTAATTCGACACCCAGAGGTGAACCACTGCCAAGCTTTTTTTTTTTTTTTCTTCTTTTTTTTTTTTAAATGTAAATATATTTTTTTCTATTTTATTTTTTAATAAACATTTTAAAATTGCCAGTCAGTGGGTGATTTCTTCCGGTGACAGTGAAAAAATAGTTTCTTAAAGCGGCATGAACAAGTTTTTGGCCATTTGCTGGAGGCCTGCCCAGCTGTAAACACAACAGGGAAATATCCGCATTGTTTACGCGTATAAGGGCAGGATTTTAGGAAAATGGTTGTTTGTATTCATTTAACCAAACACACAACAACACTACCTTTAATGAGATAGATAGAGGGATACATACTTAATTATTCCCCAAATAATTTTTGGAGAAAGTTGGAATTACATGAATGTAATTGGACATATTCTTGATTTCTTTTCTTTTTTTCCCCCCAATGTATCCAATGCTAACATCTTTAATTTAACCTTTGCATAGAACCAAGGCGATCTGAGATATCATATAATTCAAGTATGAAGTATTTATTGTATTAACTGAAGCAGAAAACGTACACTTCCGGTGTGGAAAAAGTATTCCCTCCCTTAGAATAAATTAAATAAATGACTAACCTGCATTCATAAGTGGCTTCAGCTGTACTAACACACCCATTACTTCAATCACATCTTCACTTCTATTGACTATAAAAATGTAAAAGAACATTTCTGAGACTCCACAGTGAGACACATTGAGAGTGAATCTTCTCGCTGTGACCAACACTCTAAAACTTCTCCTGAACTCGGCAAAGGCCCGTTCAGGAGATTTCAAGAAAGTGGAGTCTTCCTCTCAGCCATGGTCAGTATCCACGTCTTCACTATTCCAAAGTCACTAGGCAAAAATGGCATCCATGGGAAAGGGGGGAGGTGAAAGCTATTGCTAACCCAGAAGAACATTAAATCTCATCTGAATTTCACCAAAGCAAACCTTGATGATCCTCAGAGCTTTTAGGAGAATATGTTTTGGACTGATGAGAGGAGAGCTGACCTGGGATTCTGTTACATTGGGTGTAAACCGGATGCAGCCCTCCACAAAAAAACCCATAAAACATACCAACAGTCAGACAAAGAGTCGGAATGCAATGTTCAGACGCTTTGCTGCTTCATAACCAGGACAGCTTTCTTTTATTGAGGGAAACATGTATTCTGTAAGGACATTTTTCAGTTGAAGTTCAGCCAGATTTGGGACATGCTGCAGGGCAATGATCCCCGGCATAAAGTCATGATACATACTGTCCAGGAAGGTAATGGAGAGACCTCGTCTGTGGGAAAACACTTTTTTAAGCGGGTAATTAAGGTAGCCTACTGGGTAACCTTTTTGACTTCATAAATAAAACTCATTCAAAATGTGTAATTTTTGTCTTTTTCAGTTATATATAAAATTTTGATTGAGAAGCTGACCGTTTCATATGATATGCACAGAAGTAGAAGAAATCATGTTAACGTTTAGCAGAGAGCTTCTGACTCTATCGGTCCGTTGTTTTCTGATGATGGGACACTGAGGTGGGCTCATCCTCGCGTTATTTGGACCCGATTGCCTGATGTGTCTGGACTGGAGGTGATGAAAGTGAGATTAATGAACCCGAGTCAGAACAGGTGAACGAAACATAGGGCTGAAAAATATTTAGAGAAATCTTGGTATGAGTGACCCCTCTCACAAAACAGTAGACATTTGATCCATTTTTCATATAAAAAATAATGAATATGAACCTTCCACTAATGAAAACAGCCCATTTGTCTGTAATTCTTCTGTATTTCCAGGGTTTATGGCTTCATTGCCTGTTTTCTGTCTAATTGTGATTCATCCCATCAACACTGGGTGTTGCTCATGCACCACTACTAGAGCAAGTTCTGGAGAACCTCTCGACCACAAGGCTGCTCCACATTTCTGAGCTCAGTGGTTCCCTTCAGTACTGCTAAATTTAGACGTGCTAACTCCACATTGCCAGAATCCATCTGTAAGCTTCACATTCAGTCATACCTGGCCCTCGCTGGATGTCAGCATGTGATTTTGTTCCGGATTAGGTGTACTTGCATGAGTGACTCTCATGATAGAATAAAATGAGTGACGCCAACTCTGAAACACCTGCCCAAGCAACTTTGAGACAACACTTATCCGCTGGTCTTAACCATGCTGCTCTGAATTCAGGACAGCGACCCAGCTGAACCGCAGTGGAAACTTGAAAAGATTTGCATTGAAGCATTTGAATTGTAAAGGTGCTGCAAGGTCAAAGGTGAGACGTGGATTAATGTTCAAAGTGTGTAAAGATACCATGAAAAGACCGGTGAGAATCGACCGTCCCTCAGCGGAATCTGAGGTACATACTTGTAGGAAAGTTTAAAGGGGTGATAAAAGCTCATCTTTGAAGTGATGTTGACATTTTGAACCTGTGTCTTCATTTTAAAAACTCTTTCATAACTAAGCTGGAGAGGATTGTTTCCAATCAACGGACTTCTGACTCAGGCATGTCTGAATCGCTACATACTCTGACAACCCAGGTCAGCGGTCTCCGCTCAGCCAAAGCTAAATTAAACTTGGAAAATCTTGATGCACGGCTGAACGAACAAGTCTCACAAGTCAGTGATTAGCCGCTTGGCTCATGCTTTGAATCTTCAGTGGAAGAAGCAGATGGATCAAACAGATTCCCCTGTCTATTCGTCATTTAGGATTTTAACTTTAGCGTTTGAACAGTCCCAATCAAAAGACAGGCTGGGACTGTATGTAAAAGTATTCAGTTAACTATTCATTTCCACCTAACTATGACTGAATGGGACACAAAGACAAGATATAACTTCACTTTAATAACTTCATTGTGTATAATATATATAGCCTCATTCTGAATTTGATGCCTTTAACAGAATTATAAAAAGTACAAAGACTAATGGGGAAAGTATAAAGACTGGGGTTTGTCTGTGGTTTCACCGACAGGATCAGGAACAGGTGACAACCTCAGCCGACATCTGCAGAGAACATCTGAGTTTTTGCTGATAATACAGACACGACTGTTACTTTGGTTATTGCAGTAACCTGATTGATTTGTAGCGATGACCCTGGTGCACCACACCACTAAAGTACCCTTGCAGGTTTTTCCTTGGGGGACCCAGTTGTAGGTCTTCTTCTAATCCAGGAAACACATGTAGACTGTTTGAGCAAATTGCTATTAACCCTCCAGCGAGTCTCCAATGGGGAAGAGTTGGTCCAATGTTACTACTTTGCAATGAGTTACCCAGTAGAGATATAGGGTAACGCCTACAAAACCAACCTACAGCCTTTAGACACATAACAAAAAAAAAGCAACACCAATCATCAACAATGCTGGATATCTTGAACATCACAATTCATTATTTTTAAAGTCACATGTAATGAAGTTCACTTCAAAGATCATGTGCAAAGCAAGAAGTAATCAACTTGTGGGAAATATCCAAGAAATGTTTATGGAAAGGAAGGATGGGTATAGTTTGAGTGAATTAAAACTAATTATTTTTTTAAAAACTCAACATCAGATCAACTCTGAAAACCATCTGGAATGGTTTGGAGTAAGAAATAAAACACTGCATGAACATAAAAACAGTTTAAATATTTGCAGTTGTATGTAAAACTAGAGAAATAATGTATATTGTATTGAGTTTTTTTTGGTATGGATTAGTAATTTTCTTTGTTTAGTTGTACAATTGTGAGTAATTGGTTTACATATGAAAAAAGGTGTTTAAAATGACTAAATATGTATAGGTAACTATCAGCAGATGAATAAGGGATGGGCATTTATAAACACCCTCCTGCTCCCCTTTGGACAAATATGATTCATTTATTTAAAATATATATTTTTTTTTTGTATGTACATTGTTTGACACTTGATTTTTACTTTTTTTTTTAAATCTTTTTGAAAAAGTTGAAATGGAAATGAATGCCTGTCAATGGGAGACACTTTTTACTGTCAAATGGAAAATTCAGATCAAATATTTGCTGCAGCGTTTATGAATCCAGTGTCCTGATATCCTTTAATGTTGCTGTTTTCATCATCAGCACAGAATGTGGGAATAATACTGTGATATTTCCCCATTAATAGGAGGCAACTCATGTTCTGTTGGTGTCAGAGGGTATTTAAGGATTCAGTCCGTTGCTGAGAGTTGCCTAACTCTGGTAAAAATTCTTGTCTTATGTTGTCCCAGACGGCAAACTAAACACATTTATCTCCAACAGCAACATATTACTCTAGCTAAAAAATGAAGTTAAGATGTCGATGAAGCTTTCATTGAGGGTTCGACTCTCTGTGCACGCTGGGCTCGGTTCTCAGACCCATCAGAAATCCCTGTACACGGTACCCGGTGCCTTCATGCAAGTCTACCTTTAGTCAACTTGTATTTTACATTATAGATATTGCAGTGAGTGTTGTCTCTGTAAAGCTTAGCCTCACCTGTCTTTCTCTTAACGCTCTAAGTTACAATAAGTTGTGCCTTCACCAAAATCTGGCACAGAAACGTAACTTAGCACCATTTAAAGAGCCAAGTTCACTACCAGTCCTTGTGAATACATGGACAGAGAACAGATGAAGCATTTAGGGAGGGAGGTAAGGATTATCAAGGATGCCGCTGAGCTGTATACCATACCACACTATTTTGCTTGTATTTGCGCTGTCAGCACGGAGAGAGACAGACATCGCCTCTACTGCTTAATGATGCTGCCAAGCTCCAGGATTCGTCCAAACTCAACGATCCTCCACTTCTCCACATTCTGTGCCCCAGGAAATGGAGCCAAACTGCATTTTAATAAGCCAAGCAGGAATCCCCCCGAGGAAAAGCAATCAAAGGCAATTAAAAGCCTGATTAGCTTACAATTTAGTCATTTCCCGGATACTTTTGTCTGGCTCAAACGAGGAGGGTTTGTCGAGGGATCGTAAGCAAAACACTCTCGGTGTAAATCACCATGTATGATTGAGAAAAACATGCAATTCGGGTGTAATAAATCCCAGGTTGTTCGTCTTGATGAGGAGTCAAGAGTTTTCATTATGTGTGTTATGTCTCTCTCTCTTCATCACTGTCTTTCTCTCTCCTACCTCCCCATCCTGACTGTTACTTATGTAGGTCATCTCAGTGTGTTCAATCACCATTAGGTTGAGAGAGTTAGCAGATGAAACCCACTTTTTCTGTTTTCAAGTTGGGAAATCTGCTCAATTTATGGCACATGCTCATCTCTGCTGTAATTATCATTGCTCAGCTTCATCCGTTCCCAGTCAATATTCAGGACACCTTTAAACCTTAATCCCTTCTGGATCTCAATATCTTCAATAAAGACATATTGGATACAGAAGAGCAGATTCAATTTTGACCGGTGTGCTTCGGTGGATCAATACGACAGGATTGATCTCATCCCTGTTGATTTCCCATACATGTGAAAGTAGATGTGTGACTCTTAGCAGCACAAACAAGATTGTCCGTTTTCTGCTTTCTGACAATCCTGCTGGGTGTGTTACTGTTAGGCTGTAATTGATGTTCTTGAAACAGGAACAGCCACGCTGGAGTCCAAATGCAATTCTCTTCTGTTTTTCCCGAGCTCCCGCTGCTCTCTGTTTTAAAAAAAAGTGACAAGCCGGGGATCGCTCTGCCAGTATCATGCACCCAAATTATACTTTTGATTACCTAAGACAAGATGAGTGGAAAAGTATTCTTAAATAGGGAGCAAATGTCTTGGAGTCTCTCATTAAAACGGAACAACAACAGGCACACGTTTCCTCTCATCTCCTCTTCAAAGCATTGGTGCGAGTTAGATGTCGCTTTACATCTCAGGTTCTCACGTTTTCTTCCATGAACCTGTCTGTGGATACAGTTGTCAGCAAAAATACAAAACAACAGACAATTAACCCAATCTCTCAGGATCTACTTAAATCTACGGGACCTTTTTAGATCACTCTTTTGATTTTGTAGCACATCAATTTCATATTATTTCCCAGCAGTAGCAGGCAATTGGTTTCAGTGAATAACCCTTCTCTGCACTGGTGGACCCACTTTACCCCACCAAAAAGTCCCCAATCCCATGCATTGTACAAACCATTCCCATGATTGAAGTCCTCAAAATAATTGTGAACTTATGTCTGTAGAAATTCTCATTAAAAATCACCCCAAAGGGAATAAAATATGATTAATATGACTAAAATATTATATTTACAAAATAGGTTCCCTCGAATGGATTCATACGCACCACATTTGGACTTTATCAGACCAATGACTAGGAAGCTATGTCGGAAGAACGGTATCTTAATTAAAAAAAAGTAAAATATGAACTTTTAAAGTAGTATGATATTACATATAAGATGATTATATGATATATATGCACCATAGCTAGAACTTCTTCAGGCCGATAGTTAAGAAGCTGCGTATGAAAGAAAGTGTTTTTTGTAAAAAAAAGTTCTCCATGTTGAGAAAATATTAACTTAGAATAAAATAACATGCATACAAGATAATTATCTCAAGTTGATTCCTATCACAACCAAGGGACTAAGGACTAAATCGGACCAATTATGACCCTAAAACTTTTGGAGATAAAGTTTTCGGGTCATAACCTTTCCCAAGGCGATCCAGTTCCTCCTCGCACTCCCGTTTGCGTGGGAAGAGAAAAGGACAATTATCCATTAAATAGTTTTTTGAGTTATTGTGTTAAAATGAAGGAGCGGTAGATGCGGGGGATGGGTTGACGGTTCCATTATACCCCCGACTTTTTGGGGTTATAATAAATCTTGGATCACCTCCAAAATGGAGTGTAAAATTAATGCATTTGTTGCTCATAGGCAGCTTTTAGCTCATAACTGTTATTTACATTGATAAAGAGATGCTAAAAGCTGAATCCTAGCTCGCTTCAATGCGACCCAAGAGAGCTAGAACCCTTAAAATGTAAGGAATAGTTCAAAACAAGCAGTAAGGGATGTTGCAACTATGAAATGATTACGTCAGAAACAACAGCCAACGTCTGGAAAGCAATTTGCTCATCCCGGGATTAAAGACATGAATTATTTTAATTTCCAAAACAGACCGTATCACTTTATGAGCTGATAAAAAGCATCCCCAATTACTAAATGTTGGGATGCCGTGTCAATCATTTGAAAAGGAGGCATGTTTGCTGACAGTGGTTTCATAACGTGTCCTTGAGTCCATGTAATATCCTTTCTACACTCACGTCCCAGACACAGTTGACCCTTGCCCCGGCCATGAACAAGTGAATCATTCTAGGACGCTCCTTTCAAACTCAATCATGATGCTATCGCCTTTTAACGATTGTAATTCATCTGCTCACCTCTGCTTCAAACAAACCAATCAACCTTTCCTATTTTATATTCCTTTGCACAACCTGTTTGAAACATGTTAGCTCATATTTGCAAAATATAATTGACCCTCTTGAGTTTATTGTGTAAAATCTGAGGTGTTGTCTTTGCATTGTTTTTCAATAAAGTGTAACTCATAAAGAAAAAGGAGTTGAGATGCAACATCAAAGCATCTAAACTTTTTTTTTTCGGGATCAGGGGTGACACAGGGGTGACACAGCCTGCCTTAAGTAATGTTTCCACCTGTATTATGTTTGTCAGCAGGATAACTTAAAACTACTAAAATAAACAGATGTTGTGTAATTATGTGCAGCTCAGGGTTTGATTATATCTTTTCCAATTTCTTTAACATTGTGTGATATGGTTGATTATTTTTCTACATTGTTGGGGGAACAATGCTTCTGTCTTGGCGGGAAAAAAGCTACATTACAGGGAGTTGGTGAGTTGGTGTCTATTTTTTTCTGTGTAATTCAATCCAACTGTATCATGTTGTTAAATTGTCCATTGTCAAAAAACAATATGCAGCTTCAAATAAAACAAGGAGATGTGAGTTCACTAGAATTCAATGAAACATGTTCCCATCATCCTCTCCTCATCTGCTTATGTAGCTTATGTCTTCTATCCTGACTCTGTCTGTATGTAGGAGGATGTTGATGCAGAATTAGTGTGTTCAGTTCACTCTTCTTCAGCGTGCTCTCATTCTGTCACTGCGCTTGGTGCTCTCTCTTTCTCTCTCTTTCTCCATATATATATATATGTGTGTGTGTGTGTGTGTGTGTGTTTGTGTGAGGGCGGGTAGCAGGTGGTCAGCACATCCAAACCTGTTGTGTTTGTGACGGAGAATAAGAACCTCTATTCTCATTTAAACACAATCAACACACATGCAGTTTACTAGGATGTCATTTGACAGCATGGTCCTTTGTTGTTCTTCTTTATATCCACGGGTCAATGTCAGTGTCTGCAGGTTTGGCTGTGTGAGTGTGTGTGTGTTAATATTGGTAAATACTGGGATTTCCTTCATCTGAGTAACATTGTTTAGAGGCTTATGAAGTCTCTATAACACCGAGCAAAAGACAAGGAAACGGGTCACGGTTCAAGCTATCTCGTTTTTGTTCATTTACAAATTGCGTGTGTGCACACACACACACACACTCATGAGCTGTTGTACTGTAATGGGAAATTACAAGGGTGGAAGTTGAACACTGTTCATCATTCTTTAGATGTGTCGAGGCAGACGTAATTAGATTACATTACACACTCATATTCAAGGCAACTAAGGACGAAGGATATCATGTTTTGCGATTTAGTGACACACAAGCACACACACACACACAAACACACATATATTCACACACACATACAAAATTTCAAATGCAGCATTAAACAGTCACCAAACACTGCAGATTTACCCCCAGAAATAACCTTTGTTGTGACAATGAGACACATATTCACACCGATATACATGAGGTCAAAAGATCATCAGTGCCACTGAGACTCTTAGTGACCAACGAGAGAGAGAGAGAGAGTGCAGCAGTGAATGACTGTAAATGATTCCTGCTATCAGCCTGTCAGGGAGAATCTGGGGTTATTACAAAGTCTGGCGTCAGTCATCCCTTATGTCATTCTAGTTACTAAAATAAATATTTGGGCTTGGGCAGTTCCGGAGGCCCTGATCTTATACAGCAGTGCTATGCTTCACATTTAGGAGTTTACTGACCCTGAGGACTAGATCCTTTTCTGATTTATCTCTGGAGCGGCTGACCCTCAGAAAATGCAGACTGGACATTGTAGGAGGTGTTTGTTGATGAAATCGAGTGATCATGTTTATCTTTAAAGTATTGCTTAAGTCTATACCGTGTCATTAAGAGCAAAGATATCTAACAGTATGGGGAAATATTTTTTTTCAATTTGAAAATGGCATTAATGAAGTGACGATTTATATATCCTAAATGGATATGGGTAGTGTCATAACGTGTCATAATGTTGATATGTCAACGCTCAATGGGGAACCTGACATTCCATTGGGATTCATTTTTTCTGACATTTATTTTAGCCATTATTTCCCATTATCTGGGATCAGCTAGCAAAATAACACTTTAGCACTTCCTGCCAATGTCATTTTCGGTTTCACTTTTGGCCCTCTGATGGAAAAGAGCTGCGGCACCAACTGTTCTAAAACATCGGTTCACGGTTGCTTCTCAATAACGTTCCTTGTTTTAATTTATTTTTTTCCAGGCCTATTAAGGCCTTTGACCAGCGCAAAACAATTTGGGGAAAATAAATAAAAATGCATTTTTGAAGGTATACAACAGTTTTGTTCCATCTGTGTCAGATTTATTAAACAAACATTTTATTTTTAATTAATCCATCGCTTTATTCATGACAAACCAATTTCATGTCATTATGCAATAAGAAGTAAGGCATTAAACTGAGAACCTGTTGTTAATGTGTTTACTCTGTTCAAGCTTTTTTTTCATACTGAATCTGAAATGTATTTTGTATGACTTTTGTTTTCCTATTTTATTTCACTTATTATCTCAATTATTTAAGAAATTGTGCATGACTGATTAAACTAAAAAATGTCACATGCTCCCAACAGGTCCTTAAACCGTGTTCTATTGTTCCACCTAAACGGATATAAATGGAATAACATTTCAAAATGTTTCCTCTTAAAAAATATATATAAAATCTAAAAATGAATAGAAAACAAAAGTTGCGGAACCTTTAATCTATAATATCTATTAACAGCAAAAGACTGCAAAGAGTCTTATAATGGGAGCCAGATTTGCTTTACTGATTGACACTAACATTCACTAGATGTTGCGGCCGCTTCCATGTAGATGCAAAAAAGCTCTCCGCAGCAGGTTGATGAGAACCATCTGCTCCAAGATGAGATTGTTGGACAAACTGCAGAGGGTCCAAGTCAATCGGCACACGCTTTTATCAGAAGATATGAGTCGAACTAAGTGATGGTCACTCGGGCCAGATGGAGAACTCTTGTTTCGGAGACCAAAGCCAGCATTCGTTATTTTCACCATTTTGCAACTTAAGTCTGTCTGAATAAAGTATTATTTATTATGAATGGGTGAATCATCTTTTAACCACCAGCAATCATAAATTTGCCTATTACACCTTTGATTTAATAGATATTAGTTTTATATTAAAATCTCTCACTGTTTTATTCAAGGGAATTAAATATTTATTACTGACCTCAATTTATTTTTCTTTTTATATTCTATAATACAGGGAAACTTGCACTTTAGAAGTTTGTTGAAAAGTAATCTGGTAGCTTGAGAGTTAATCTGCAGCACGACATGCTTATATATCTGTATGAATTTCTAACTCTGGCCCAAACTCTAAAAAGTGATTGAGTTCTCTGCACTCTTTCTGACTAAACATGTCTCTTTCTTTGTTTCTATTTCTTTCTCCAGTAAAATGATCATTGAATGACTTCAGCTGCCTCGTACTCTTGGATTCCCAGCAGTGTGTACAGATGTGGATCTAATTAACTGAAGTCCAATATGCTGCATTATCTCCAGGAGTGAGAAGCTATGAACCATTAGTAGGTCATTTCAAGTGTTTATCCTTCCCTCATGTAGGGTTTCTCACATACTCGATTTTTCTTTAAATCACACTGAATGGCTGAAGGGATTGGAAGCCCACAATTGGAATAAGATGAAATATTGTGCTGCCCTATTGTCCTTGTTGCCTGAGTACACCATATTGTGTCCTTCAGAACCTTTTCATTCAAGCACTGACTACATTATGAGAGTAATCACTCAAGACAAGGTAAAAAGAACAGTGTAAATAAAATACCAAAGTTGGAGTTGGGGGATTGCGGGGTTGGTCTGTCACGTTTGGTCCACATTTCGAAACAAATTTGGAAAACTGGTTTAATGTTCTTGAAGGGAGGGTTACTGGGGGATCGAGGGCAGACGGTGGCTGGAAGTTGATCTGTCTGGGCGGTGGGTGGTAGACTGGCCAGAGCAGCGGAGGCAGACAGGTAGTCAGTGCAGGTCTCCTGAGCAGAAGGAAAATCTGAGTTAGTCAAGAATCTCACAAGGGATCAATGACCATAAAGGAATGTACTGAGCGGTGGATAGAGAGACTGTGGAGGAAGACAAGACAGGAAAAACACTGGGAAGAAGTGGGTCATGGTTGACCGGAGACACAATTCATAGAATAAAAAGAATGTTAAATCGTTCAAGAAAAAAGTTCAATAAAATTGTAGGCCCACTAGCTGTTATTAGATGTCTATCCTCTAGTAAGATGCCAAAATGTATGAATCAATTAAAATGGAAAAATAGAGCCACAACATGGAACATAACTGATCACAAAATATGGTATTCTGTCCTCCAAACTAGTGAAGCAACTTTTTTCTACTATAAACCAAACTAATTACCAGAAGGCACTCCAGTAAATTGTAGAGTTTGTCCATATTTCCTTATTTCTATAGTGTTAAACCTCTGTCACACCAACTAACTGCATGTCCTCTCTCACCTCATCCAGAAACCTCCTCTTTGGTCTTCCCCCTTTTCTGCTGCCTCTATCTCCAGCATCCTCCCACTAATGTATTCTCTATCCCTCCTTTTCAGGTGTCCAAAACAGCTTAATCTCCCCTGTCTTACTTTGTGTCAAAGACGTCTGATTAGGGCTTTCTCACAGATGTGCAGGTTTCTAATCCTGTCCATCTTCATCACTCCCAAAGAAAATCTTAACCTCTTCAAGTCTTCCACCTCCAGCCCTGCCTCTCCCTCCTTTATTCAGGTTCCGACTGCTAGTGGGACTACACTAACTTACACTTACTTTAGCACTTTGAGATTTGATCCAAATGTAAAGTGCATTATAAATTAAATGTATTATTATTATTATTATTATTATTATTATTATTACACACTTTGTGCGGGTTCGAAAAATGCAAAAGTGCCTCCAAATGACATATACTGTATTAAATCACATCAGCTTGTAAAAAAGAAAGTTAAATTATACATTTGCGTGTATGTCTCGTTGGGGCGAGTCACAGGTGGGCCTCAAGTCACCAGACACAATAAACAGACGGAGAGTAACAAGGATTATAATGGTTGTACAGTTAATTTCTCCCCTCTACTCGTGTCTGACTTTTGAATTTTTACTTACACCAATGAGAGTTGAAACAGGTCATACGATCGATTCTATTTTGGAGTGTGTGTGTATAATTTTAATTCAATGGATTTGAATGTATTTCAATGGCGTCGCCATAGCGGGAGTTGTAAATTCACTTTGTGAATGTGAGTGCCCCCTAGTTTTTCCAGTGAAAAAAATGGTGCTTTTTTTTATTATTTATGCATGTCACCTTGCTCACACTGAGCTAAGATAGTGACCATGATATAATTCTGTATTTTTCTTGCTAGAAATCCGCATTATATTTATTGTGAGCTGGCTAGTGACAGCCTTCAGGCTCAAATAGCTACTCGTCCAGAGGTAAGAGTCTGTTCCCTTTTGTAAGCTGTTACTACTTTACACACATGCTGGTTGTATTTTTCACAGGGGATGTTGACCGCTTATTTTTATGGCTACTCATCATTCTTATCACCGTGAGTGACTTTTCGCTTTCACAAAGCTATTATCTCAAAATATAATGACTAAAAATATTGTTCAGCTCTCTATAGTCTCTATTATTATTGGATGCAGATGTATGCTTGACCTGAACACACCCTACAGACTCTTCCTTTCATGCTCTAGAAGTAAACCCTGTGTCTTTGACACATTGAAGTCTAGTGGTCGTTTTCACACCTCACGGAGGCTCACATTTAGCTTCGCGCAGAGAGAGTGATTGAGCCAGCGTGGAATGGAAATTAAAGGGCGAGAGAAATGAAAGCTAGAGGGAGGAGAGGAATACTGGGATTTAGTTTCTTCAGATCTCATTTTACTCCCACCAACCGACAGACACCGACACTGATGCTCACAAACTTTCACTCATTAGCACCCCCATCCAACAATCTCTCCTCCTCCCACACTCTTTCTTTCTCCTGAGGTTTTTCCTTCCTGACTTTGTTCATTCTTCCTCTTCCTCCCCTTCCTCCCCTTCCTCCTTCCGCCTTTGTGTAATTTTTTCTTGCCCGTCTTTTTATCTCGTCACCGCCTGCTCCTCTGTGGCATTTTATTCTCTTTCCCTCCACACTCTGCTGCACTTCTTGATTTAGCACAGCTGTTACAACCCTTCTCACTCCCTCTCTTTCACTCCAAACACACACACATATGCTGAGGGTTTTTCTTCTTCCTCTCTTCTGCCAACTTTACACACGTCTTCTGTTTCTCCCTTTTTTTAATTCTCTTTCTTCTGTATCTTGCAAACACACACACACACACGCACACGCACACACACACACACGCGCCACACATTTATGATCTCTCCAAAGACTCTCCCACATCACCATTATCGCATCTCCACTTGCTCTCCGAAGTACAGCGCACAGAAACACACACTTTAACTCACTCGCTGTCCACATTGGTGCACACCCTCTCTCCTCTCGCTCTCTCTTCTCCCTCCCAGTTATTCACATAACCTCCCTCCCTCCCTCAGTCTTCATCTGCACATCAGCAGAGTAACATGTTGCCGCGTCACAGCCACAGCATGGAGCTTTAAGCAGAGGCTGCCTAACTAAACACAGAGAGCAAACAATACGAAGAAGGAGGTGGAGGAAAGGAAGTGTCATCTCTCCTATTCGGTGTCCGACCACTTTCCCTTCAACTAGAGGAACGAAGAGGGGTGGGAGGAGAGGGAGGAAGATTGATTTTCACACTGTCCTGACTCAGTTTGTCGGCTCAAGCAGACGGAGCAGCGGAGGATGCGAGGGAAATTGGATCAGCTGAAAAGTTGGTTCTCTCCCACTCAGCTGTCCATTCAGCCCTCACAGCTGACCAAACTTTTTCTAAACCAAGAAGAGGAGGAAGAAGTGGACTTTTGAGAGTGAGGTGGTACGGGAGAGGAAGCATCCCTTACCCCAGTCACTCTGTGTGCACGTGTGGAGGTCAGTCACAAGTCAGGACCGTCTATCCAGAGGCAACTACCTATGTGGCAGGAGGCTCTGTGGACCCGAGGACGCTATCTTTTGGAGAAGAGTGATGGTGGCGATGTTGCTGAGGGGCCTGAGAGCCTGGGTGACGGGTTCCCTGGGTTTCAGGGTGATATGTGCATGGAGGGCGAAAAGCCCCAGGACTGGCTGTACGAGTCCTACTACAGAATGAGCCAGCAGCATCCATTAATCGTTTTCCTGCTGCTGATCGTCATGGGAACCTGCCTTGCACTGCTGGCGGTTTTCTTCGCTTCAGGACTGGTGAGGGAATGTGAAAGTTAACAATGTGTCTATGTATTTGTGTGTGGAAATATTGTTACAGGTGTGCATTTCACCACAATTTCACAAGAGAAAGACAAGTTTCTCTGTGACTAATTTTTTCTGCCCTTGTCATGCCATCTTTCTATTTAGAAAAATGAACATGAAATTTCAAAGAAAAGTTTGACATTTTTTTCAAATTAATGACAAACTTTCTTCAAGACATTCCACCCAGTCAATACAAAGCTAGAGCTGGTTTGCTTCACCGGGCAACCGAGAACTAAGCAATGATCTTTCCAAAAGAAACAAAATTCCACTTTCTAACACTCTTGAAGCTCACTGGTTAGCCCTTTATATCTGGAATTTAATCCATTATATGCAGAGTGTATTCTAATTTTATGTGCCTATTGACAATTTATGGGTAGGCTGATTCAATCCGGGTTCAAATTCTCCTCTGGCCACAACTTTAAATGCAGAGTTATCATATTTTCAACGTGTTTCTGTGGTTGAATTGGTAACCCTAAATTGCCCACAGGCATGTGAGTGCAGATGGTTGAGGGTCTCTATGTGTCAGCCCTGTGATGAACTGGCAACTCTTTCAGGGTTTACCAGCCTCTCGGCCAATGCCAGCTGGGATCGGCTCGGGCGCCCCCACAACCCTGAACTGGATAAGCACAACCACCACAAAGAAAACATTACTACCTCAAACAAGTGAGAAAGAGCTGAGAGCCACTCATTAGGTTACAGGGGATAAAAGAGAAATGTGTGGAAATGAGAGTTTTCTATCCAATATATCTCCCCCCAACCCAATCTTTTTTTCCCCAATCCCACCCATATTTTTTCTCTCTAAGAGTAAGACCGGAGTATAATGCTGTTTCCAAATCAACCATAGAGATCAAAAAAGAATGTACATGATGGATATTTGCATATTTCTCTATTGTACCACAAAAGATTGTTCAGTAAATACAACCTCCAATAGAAGTCTTCTTGTTAGAGGAATGTCAGCATAAATGGAGAGTTTCAGTTTGAGCATTAGGCTGAATGAGACTGAGAGGTCCGTGTGCACGTGCACGAATATACAAGACAACATAAGAGGCTGTGAAGCGCCACTTTACTTTGCAACGGCAGGTTTGCAGAGTGGATCAAGAGGCGGGCGGGTGAGAGTTTAGTTTGCTGATGTGTGGGTGTTGGTGCTTTTGTCAAGTTTTAAGTGTTTTGGCCAAAAGACACTCAACTGCAAACACATGCTTTTGTTTACCAAGTACCGCTTTTGTGTTTGATGAAATAGCCATACCGAAGGAAGCCCACTTATGGCTGCGGTTGTTGTTTCAAAATGATTATTTTATGGTCGATAAACTTTTCTGTGTAGACATGATGTCCTCTGAAATCAGCAATTGGACAGTGGGAGGTAATTGGAACACTCAGAAAAAAAAATATATATATATATATATATATAAAAAGGATAGGGATGTATGTCCTGCATTGTAAATAAACTGAACTAACAAATACTGTTTGGTCATTTCCGACATGTGATCATTGGGAAAAAATGCTGCCACAAGGCATCTACGGCGCAGGTTCCATTCACCATTAATAGAGTCTGTATGGCTCAAAATTGGCTCAATCGTTCGACATGACCGGACATCAGGAGTAACTGAACAATACTCTTTCTTATAATATGTTTTCACTCTTGTATTTTTCCAATGGCACGGCACATCATTTGTCGAGGGTTTTAGGTAGTTGAACAAGCCCAATATGTTCCACGGAAGCTTTATGGAAGCCATACCTTTCTTGGTGTAATATGCAATGAAATTTGTTATTTCTTTTTTATAAAATCTTCTGCATATTGTGTGGCATTATGATGCCCTCAATCTTGAATCTGAATCATTTGTTAATACTCCGGTTCGTGACAACGGCGCTGTAAAAGCACTTCTTGCACGTCAGTCTCTATTTTTGAACCATGCATTCTTCTTTTTAGGCAGTGTGATTATAATGGCTGTGATTCAACAAATTTTTAGTTTTGCTTCAGACTGCAAAACCTTTTTATCTGCAGCGTGAACAACCTCCTACCTCTCGCAATAGGTGGGTTTACATGGGTCACTTTGTCTGCTGTCCGAATTAAACCTCTCCGAATTGCAATGTCGGTCGCCTGTTTACATGACCTGTGATCTTTTCCGACCCTGTGATACATGCATCCACTCATTTAATCGGAAACAGCTTTCTGACAAGCGCAGACGATCCACACTCCACTTCATAAGGTGGTGATAATACTACGATGAGTTGGGTGCCAACCGCCAACAAGCGCCCAGAAGAAGAATACAATAAAGAGGGCATGCGCTGAAGTGACTTTTCATGCATCTAACCGTCCAACTATGTTAATCTCTTTCAAAGTTGCGATGAGTAAATGACTCTCCGATGTAGACCAGTACCGTTTGGATGTCACCATATTTAAACTGCGTCGCGCCCCTGTGCGTGCACTGAGAAAAACTGGGTGGGAGCTTTCTGAAACAGTGTTTACATGCAGCGACTGGCTATCGGAGAGGCTTTCCGAAAGGACTTACACTACCTCCTTACAAAGGAATGAAATCTCATTCAGAAAGGGGCTTTTCTTTGGAAAGGGATGTTTACATGCAACATTTTCATTTCGATAAAGGAGCCTTTTCTGAATCTATTCAGAATTAGGCTGTCCTTGTAAACCCACTTAATGACTAACATTGTTAAGCCAGTGCGGAGTCACATGACCGAACATAATGCGTTCAGGGACATGTCGGACATTATGTATGGGAAATAGCATTGATCAACTCAATGAATGAAATGAATGAATGAAATGAATATGATTTTATCAGTGGTTATAAATAATGGTTATTGTGATTCCGCCTTAAAATTCTAATTCTAGTCAGAATAACATTGAATAACACTGGAACCTGTCAGTTGGTCGAATAATTTTAGGCAGCAAGTGAACATTTTGTCCTCAAAGTTGAAGTGTTGTTAGCAGAAAAATAAACGAGCAATCGTAAGCGATCTGAGTGACTTTGTGAAGGCCCAAATTGTGACTGTGAGACAACTGGGTCACAGCATCTGAAAACCAGCAGGTCTTGTTAGGACTGTACATTGGTTTGTACCTACAGAGGTGATAAAAAGAAGAATAAAGGGGTAAATGGGTGACAGAGTAATAGAAGACCATGAGCCCGGGTAAGGAAGGCTAACCCGTGTTGTCAGGTTCCACAGAAGAACTATTGTCGCGCAAATTGCTGAAATAGTTGATGCAGGCAAATGGTCTTACTATTATGGCTGCTCGATGTTAATATACTTAAAATGCCCCCCCCCCTCCTTTCTTCACTCCCATTCCTGTAGCGTGATGTCACTGCAGTCCTATTACATTCAAATGAACTCTATAAAGGGGTAATTCCTCACCTATATCAATAGATTTTACTTCCCCATCTGGTCAGTTAAATGCTCCATGTTCATGTCTTCATGTTCTGTAGACCTGTGTGTTTGGGGGTTAGATTACCAAAAATATTTTTGGAAAACTTTGTTCCCGTCGAATGTCAGACAAACATGTCTGAAGTATTGGACTGGTTTCAGTGAGTCCTGTATCTTTATTAGCACTGACAGAAGAAGAATGGCAGGAATAAAAAGAGGGTTGGTTTGAAGGTGGGGGCCAGGCAGCAAAGGGAGTGGAGGATGTTGTTCTAAGTGTTCAGGCTTTATCAGAGAACCGGCAGAGACACAACCAAAGCATTACATTTCTGCCCACTTTTATCTCTCTCCTCACATCAGGGCTGGAGAGAGTGAACGTGCTGTTTACAAGACCCGCCCCCCGTACTGTGCCCAGTGTGTGTTGGTCTATACATGTGTATTTTTGTGACTGTGTGTATGTTTTTTGGGTGTGTTTGTCCGAGGAAGTATCTCATTTCCGTCATAGCCTTATCTGCATTTTTCAAGGGAAAATAATCCTTTCATTCGCCTTCTTATTACCTTAAAGTTGTATTAATTGGAAAGTGTGTCAGTATGTAAGTTTGCATGTGTATGTTCTCGCTCAAATGTCTGTAGAGAACCAGCAATTATAAAGCAGTATATTAACCTCATAGCACTTGACAGTTTAAGAGAGATCAATATTATATTTGCTAATGGAAAATTGGAAATCGTTGATTTGGACAAAAAGATCCCATTAGTTTTATGACATAGATCATTGATTACTCTCACTTTAAATTCATTTATTGACTTAAAATACATCTCCGCTCTTGCTTTAGTCTTTGCATTGTAGGAATTTGTCAATATTATATTAAAAAGCATCTTTAAGCACTCAATTGCGTCCCCTTGACAGTGTGATAGATGCAGTTTGGTGAGAAGGGTGTAATGATGTATCACGAAATCCATATCTTCAGGGCAGGAAAGGAAATGAGGTAAAATATCATTTGTGACATCATCGACTGAGCTTTATCAATGCTGCAACACTACTAATGTTTTAGACGTAGATATGGGTCTGCATGCAGAAATATTGAGCTTAATCTGGAAATCACAAAATCAAATCTGTTTCATGGTCTGAAAAAACTGATACTCATATTTGTTTAGGTTTAGGCACTAAAATAACCTCAGGGAGAAGAGCATGATTTTGGATAATGCTGTGTTAACATTAAAGCATTCTTTGTTCCAAAAAATAAACACTAAGATAAGGATTTTTAGCGATTGACATAATGGAGTAACCTCTGTGAAATGATAACTTTATTTATCAGTGCTGACCACAAAAAAATAAACAATTTTGTTCTACAGTGTGACAACACAGGGGTTCAGGTTTGAACCCAAACATTTAAGGGATCTTCATTACAAATAACAAAAATACATTTGTTCAGTGATGCGACATTGCCGTGGTTCAGCTTTTGTTTGGTATAGTGGGAGAGCATGAGTTTGGATCAGGCAAGAACTTTGTTCCAGATACTCTGCTGTGCTGTGGAAGAGATCACACAGTTGAAGTAACAAAATATCTCAAGTTCTCTTTAACAAAAATACCCCCACTATCTTAGATAGTGTCATGTACGCCCCAAACAATGTCACAGACAAAGACCATGTAAAGCATCCCATAGTGGCTTTGTGCACAACAAACCAAAAGTCTTAATTTGCTTATGTGAAATTCCATTAGTTGATGCATTTGAATATCAAATCCTTTACTCGCATCTCATGCCTGTGGGCTGATTTAATTACACAATAACACAATAAGGCAATGTTTCTTATTTTTAATATTGTACTTCCATAACATAGAAGAAATAAGACTTAATCAGAGTTATTTTTCCGGGTTGGTGCATTGGAAACAGAAGATACGAGATAAATAGAATAAAAGAAGAAAAACAACCACGAAAAAACAACAAACAATACAAGAATTTCTGCACTATAATACGGCTCAGTGGATGTTGTTTACCAGCTCTTGTCTTGAGCCTATTTCACTTTAGAAGCTTATTGCACTCGAAACAGTAGTGCACTTACAATCTAGAAAACCAAGTGTTGAACATTTGGACAACGAGGGATATAGAAGAATTCTGAAGGGACATATTAACGTGTTAAGAGTCAGAATCAAAGCATTAATGTCAAGGTATTCAAGACAAGATTCTAAAATAAATAAATTTAGTTCCCAGTATGGCTCAAGCCAGGAGACTGTATAATACATAATGGAATGACCCTTCATGACATTAACCATAGATTTCCGAAGATGTGTGTGTGAATAGGACTGGCACTGTCTTTAATTAATTGACATTCAAATATCTGCAATCAACAATTACTTGCCTATTATATCCTGGTAAACCCATGTCTCAGTTAAATGATAGAGATACTACTTATTATGAAGAAATATATA
The DNA here is from genome assembly GCA_009660295.1 of Lophius piscatorius. NCBI lineage: Eukaryota > Metazoa > Chordata > Actinopteri > Lophiiformes > Lophiidae > Lophius > Lophius piscatorius. The sequence goes on along the minus strand of VRLP01001590.1, from coordinate 79,514 downwards.
AATTCAGTCAACAACACTTGAGTGGACCAATGCTCTGGTCCGTCTGGCAAAGATCACCCAGTTTGGTGAAGAGATGGAGTTTGTTCGATTTTCGGTATGTAGAGTTTCCGCAAATCTGACAGGATTTCAGGGGCCCCTATATCATTGGCCTTAAGTGCATTGTGAAATTAGATTGAGTAATTCAATTCTCCACTAATTGCAGATTAAGCACAACCAGATGAAATGATAAATGAGTATCGGTCAAACATCAAACTGGTGGTAAAAAAAGTGGAGACACTTATGGAAATATGTCATTTTGATTCATTCAGATGTGTTATACACTTGAATGGAAGTGATTCTAAAAATTATGCAAAATAAATCAGAAGCAGAAATAGAGATTCTCCTTGAAAACTGTTGGAATAAAATGGAAGCAATACATGTATATATACACTGCACAAAAAATTAAGGGAACACTTGTATCACCGTCCCGATCTCGATGAAATAAACATTCAAGTTGAAAATGTATTGATATACATTGTGTATTTTGTATAGAACAAAATTGTGTAAAAACGATCAACGAAAATGAAAACCATTAAGGGCTGGATTCTAAATTACACCGAAAAGCAAAGTGAAAAACTGAAATCACAGACTGATCCAACTCCAGTGAATTTCACCACAACAACCCATAATGTTACCTAAGGGTTCGGTTTACCCCCACATGGCACTGGGGGTCTCCTCCCAGACCTGGATCAGGGCTCCTGGACAGCCAGTGGTCAGTGCTGGTGTCGTCTGATGCAGCGATACATAACGTCTCAGAGGTTCTCAGGTGGATTCAGGTTAGGAGAACAAGAGGACCAGTCAACGGCATCAATACCTTAGCAGGAAATGCCTGCACACTCAGGACCAGGACCAGGACCAGGACCAGGACAAACACTCATCCACTGGACCAGTGCATGGTCTATTAGTGGGTCTGAGTTTCATCCTGGTACCTAACAGCAGTCAGGGTACCGTTGGCTCGCCCGTGGAGGTCTGCGAGACCATCCAAGGATCTGTCTCCCAGACAATCACTGACCCACCACTAAACCGGTCCTGGATGATGATGCAGCAGCGTTACGTTCTCCACAGCGTCTCCAGACTCTGTCACACCTGCCTCATGCCCTCAGATTAAACCTGCTCTCAGCTGTGAAGAAACGGGCCACTAATGGAGGCCCTGGTCCTGCCAATTCTGCTGTTCTCTGGTGAACACCAATTGAGCGTCACAATGCTGGGCTCTATCTCTATTCAGCTCAAACAACTACAATATCTTGCTGTACATTAGCAATAAACTAGTGATTTATAGCAGGCACTGAAGGTGTTGGTGTTTAGTTTAGCCTTTGAGTGAATTCAGCACTCACCAGAGGCATTGGTTATTTCCATTATCCTGTATTTCCTTTTCCCCTGCCTACTCTATAAATTCTTAAGATGATTCAGCTGTCAAAAAATAGAGGATTTTGTCAGATTTATGTTCACTGTTGTCAAGGTTGAGAAGCAGTGCTAATACAAGTCCACTTCAGATCAAAGTAAAATCCATCCACCCATCTATCCATTGATTCTTGGTGTGTATTCCTCCAAAGTAACCGGGCGTTAAACACAACTCTGTTCTCCAAAGCTTAACTTAAAAGGCCTACATGCTTGAAATATTTTTGTTCAAATAGTCAAACATTATTGTCACTTTGTACAATATAATAATTCAATTTAATTTATACTGTTTAGTGCAGATAAGTCCTTGAAGTTTTCTGTCAGTGGACAGATAACTTCCTCAGTTACAATCTCTCAAGTACCAATATCACCATTTTCCCATGGCCTCTCCACACTGGTATGATAACTATTAGTTGGTTTTGTACATTTCTAGCTGTTCAGTCCGTGCAGCAGCTTTAAGTCTCCACCCTGGCCTCTGACCTCATTTCTCTGTTTATGAAATAGTAATTTCTTCATCCTGTGATGCAATGACAAACATTCTCATCATTGAAATGGCAAGAATTCCTATACATGATAATAAGTTTTATATTCAGTAATATTTGTTTGGTGTAAATTTCCCCATAATAAAATTACTTATTATCAAGGCCTGGTATAAAACTCAGTTTCCCAATGTCTGCTGGCCTAGGCTCCAGCCTACCCTGTGACCGTACACTCTACTGCGAGCACTGCCGCATCACTAAAGATAAATATTAAATAGGCAACTATGCAAAGCATACACAATCATAAGTTTAATACTTTTAGATCCAGTTTCTGTAGTTTTTTCCTCACTGTCTGACATCATACGTTATATATATTTTTTTTTCTGTAATTTCACTTCTGATTAATGAGTCTATGGCGTCTCTTTGTCTCTTTCTTCTGCTACTATGTCCCCTGTTTCCCCTGTTTCATCACAGTATAATAGCTGAATAAACCAGACTGGGCTTTAAAAAAAAAGAAAAAGAAATAATTGTTCCGGATGACAATGCAGTACATTATGGCAGACGGGCATAAATCCTTCCCTCAATGCCATGCCGAGGGAAATGGCTCTAAATGGATACAAAAAGGTTTTAACAGGATTAGATGGCCAATCACAAATCAGAAATGTACAAAGTGCAGATGCTCCTTTTTCTTCTTACCACAAATCTAGGAAATCACTGAAGTGGTGAGAAAGTGGCTCCCTCCCTCTGTAACCTGTGTGTGTATGGTTGTGTGAGGGGAAAAAATGATTGTGTAAATAATGCCAAAGAAAGGGTATTTGTCACTAACATCCACCCAGGTATCCCCCAGTGTTTGGACTTTGGTGTCTCGCTACATTTTCAACGTAATTCAGTTTGCACTCTGGGCTGACTGTCGCCGCGATGGCGTCAGCAGCCAGACCCCATGGGATCCATTCTTCTAATCGTGACTCAACACTAACTCTGCCCAACTGTGCTCTTACTGTTTACTCACCAAAAGCTCTATATCTGCATTTGTTCCGGCCAAATAGCTTCCATTATTCTCAACAAGCCACTCTGTCCAATAAACTGTCAAATTAGCCACAGATTTAAAGCTGCGCCTGTGGCATCTTTTGAATCTGTCATATGAAGTCTGGGCTAACGAGCTGCATGTTAGGAGAATCAAATACATTTCTGGGCCCACACTCTTCATTTCCCTGTAAAATCTGTGACATCTAATCACACGCTGGACTGCTAATTTAACATTTACAGCTGCTTGACCTGTCAGTGCCATCCTGACTTTGGAATAATTTTATCTGCTCTACATGGGTGTCAGACAGTCAGTAAAAATGGGCTCGGCCCTCTAATTGAGCAAATGATGGCGATTTTGCTGCTGAAGAGGGTATATTTTATTCTCTAAGCCAGGTATGTGTTTTTTTAAGTCAGAATAAAAAAGAGGTACTTTGGCCACAGAATGAACAACCCAAAAAATGCTTGGGCAACAAGGAGATTGCTCCAAAATGTCTCTATGTTGAAGGAATTTCCTGTTATTTTATAAAAAGACAACTTATAAGCAGTAATTTTGTCGAATTAATTGTTTGTTTGTTTTTAAGTTACGCAATGTTAAACCTTTGCACTTGATTTTAACCATTTCCAAGGAACACAGGTATCTCCACAGGGCAGATGGACGCCGACACTGTAGCCGAAATTTGAGTGAAACATTGAAGAAAACTGAACTCTGCCTTCAAAAGAAGAACTACAGCCAGATGTCTTGCTTTTTTTTTTCCTTTACATCCTCCTGAAGTGTAAACATTACACCCTGAGAGTGAGAAAGAGGCTTTAGAGAAACTGAAATTTTAAAATGGGATTACTGTTAATGAGCCCTTTACAGCAGAGTCGCTAAAATCCCTTTTTTTATGCCCCCAACTATGAAATGAGTGGAATATAGTCCTCACTATGTCCATTCATTAGTATGCCCATTCATAATCGGTTTTGTCCGGGGCATAAACTGGTGAGCACAGGGGAACTCACAATAGCACTGATTATCTCACCGCAACTGCCTCTTTTTGTGAGTGGGATATTTGAGGCTGCAAGTCAATATTTTATCCTCCAGTTTCGTCCGGGGTCTAACTGATTTTTTGAATCGTCGAATAATTTTGACAAGGGCCAAAGTGTGATGGGTAAACAATTGGGTCAAAGCATCTCCAAACCCGCCAGATCAGTCGGGAATCTCCTTTCTGCAGTGGTTAGTACCTGCTAAAGTGGTCTATGGAAAGAAAACTGAATAACTTGAGGATCAAAGGCTGATAAACAAGTTTTGTGTCGCTTTCGTGGAATAACTTTATTTTCGCATGAAATTTAAATGAAGACAAAGTAAATGTCCATGGTCATAGCTGTCCCATTATTTACGGTCGGAAACAGGATTTTTAAGGTGAATCTGAGAGGAGGTAATCTTGTCTGGAGCACAACTCACAAACCATACTAACTTCACCAATTATTAACCACAATAAGTAGTTGGGCCTTTCAATATTTAGATTTTTCTACCAATCTTATTTTTTTTTTTAATATCCATGGAAAGGAGACTTTAAGGTGATTCTGAAGGTTGGTTATCTTCTTAATAATATATATTTGAAACAATAACCACGAGTCCAGGCTCATTAAAAGAATGGAGGATATGTCATATACTAATACATTCATAGTAGATTTTTTTTGCGTTGTTGGCAGTATTTGTCATCTTCAGATGACCATCCAGCTTTTGGTATTAAAAATGTTAAACAAATGCAAAACAGTTAATAGTCATTTTCCTATAAGGTGATATGTACACATATTATGTCGATTTATTATTGGATTTATCTTCTCGGACGTGGACCCCTAATTCTGCAACACGGATGGGGGGTTGAGTGAGGAAGTGTGTCTGGGTGTTTGTGTGTGTTTTGACGGCTTCTAAATGCTGACTTTGACAATGTGAGCGCAGAAATGATTCAGTAGCACATTCTCTGGGCTCAGACTGTCTGTATGCCAATCTGTATGCCGTCTGTTCATCTGTCTCCGTGTGACCGTGTTGTTACACCTCTATCTCGTTGAGGACTGAATACTCTCAGCATGGCACAATAAATCGCCTCCATTTTGTAAAATTCATCTATAATAGATATTTGTTAAGGCCTATTTAGAGTTAATCCTGAGAACAAAGAGTCTTTGGATCTTTCTGTAGTCTTAAAAGCGAACAATTCAGAGTACATTTTACATTATCTAGCATTATCCAGAGTACATTTCTCACAATAAATAAACTATGTGTGTTATAGCTGCCTACTGAATAGGTTAATTGGAATGTACTGAAAAGCACTGTGTGTATTTGACCATTCAGACTCGCTGTACAAACCACTGGTTTCCAAACTTTAAACAGTCAAGTACACAGTAAATAAGGTAAGAAAACTCAAATAATACATAAATTGATGACTAAATAAATAAGTACATAAAAAAATTAGTTAAAAAGTGCAGTATGCTGTAACCAGTCAATTCAAGTCATTCATTCTTAGCATTTATTATTATTATTATTATTTTTCTGTCCAGAGACACCACGTTTTGTGGAGGTGTTGTAACGCCTGATGGCCGCAGGATTAAAGGACCTCCTTCACCCTGTCAGTCCTGCATCGTAGTTCGAGGAGACAAAGTAGCTAACTAACCATCTAACCACTCACTCAAAAGGCCTTAGTTTGCGGCTGGGATTTATTTAGCGTATTCTTTGGATTTACCCATGTTTGATAATCAATGGTATATACCAATAATACTGTTGCTCTCACCTTCTCTTTTCTCTTTCGCTGTCTCTCTTTCCAGAATACCGAAGACCACTTGACCTTCTTGATCACAGTTCCTGCTGCTCTCTTCCTCTTCCTGTCCATCTTCATCCTTGTCTGCATTGAGTCGGTCTTCAAGAGGATGCTCCGCCTCTTCTCACTACTTATATGGGCCTGTCTGGTCACTATGGGTTACCTTTTCATGTTCTCTGGAGGGATACTCAGCCCCTGGGACCAGGTAAATGAATCTGCCTACAATCCATTTGATTGACTTTTCACACAGCTTCACCAGCGTTACTTTTCTACTTCTATGCCGGCCAAGCTCCCAGGTCTTGCTAGTTACATTTTGAAGTTTACAATGGAGACAGATTTACTGGTGAAGTGGGTTTTTTTTGAAGAAAAGGGCTCCTGATTTTAGACAGAAATAAAAAAAAAAAGATAGATAACTATTCATTTATTTGCCTGAAAGGACTACTACTAGTTTAATCAGCTAAATTTAATGAAGCTAATCAGTTTCAGAAAACTGCAAAACAATACAGTTGGCTTCACATTTATCCTCAGACACTCTTCTAAATGAAAAACCGTTTAAGGGATCTTAAGTATTCTCAGGATGGCAAAAGGATGGCTACACAGTTCAGCCATAACATTAAAACCACTTGCCTAATATGGTGTTATTCCCCTTTTCCTCAGCTCTGTGATGTACTATGTGTTCTGACACATTTCTATCAGAACTGACGTAAACTTTTTCAACAATTATTGCTGCAGTAGCTTTTCTGTTGGTTCATACACCAAAGATTAGCCTTTACTCAATTGGTTCCTCCGTTGTCCTTCATTAAATTACTTTGGTCAGTAAGTCCAGAACCGGAACCCCCAAGATCTGCAGTTCTGGAGATACCCTGACCCAGAAACCTCCAGCCGTCATAATTTTGCCCTTGTCATAGTTGTGCAGATCCTTCCCTTAAATGAGTTAATCAATGCTATTCTGACTTAACTTGTCGTGTTATGTTTTGGACGGTCAATGTATATGACTCATGTGAAAATTCATCATCCTCACTGATCCAGGTAATGTGCACAGTAGAACTTGTATTAACAATAATAATAATAATAATAATAATATTTATAATAATAATAATAATTTAACCTTTATTAATCGCATACAGTCATACACAGTTCATGGTGTTGCTCAAGGACCCTGATATATACAATGAGACTGTGATTTAGTTCTCACTTAGAACTAGATACTAGGACACGAAAGACGGGTTTGTTTCAGTTATCTGTAAAACCAGTAAACACCATAGCATAAAACATCCTTCTTGGAATATCATTGGTGGATGAGTAAGGGTCCTGATGATTTATCTTCTTGACATAATGAGATGGTGCACTAAAGTGCAGAATCAGTGAACGAGTGAGTTTAAAAACCATCATCAAACGGTTAGCCTGTAATCTGCTTGGGCACAATGGCTCCTATTAAGAGAGAAAAAAAGCCAACAACTAATTTAGTCATCTTTATTGGAGCGCAATATCAATAAACTGGTGAAAGAAGGAGTTACACATAGCTGCAGGGCCAAATAGAACCCTACTAAAATTAAACAGAATACAATGATCTATCCCAATTGAGGTTAACACAACCCTAAAATCTGCAGCCAAGTGCAAACCAATAAACCAGACGTTTTGAAGAGCCATACAGCTTTTGACAATTGGACAATTGAATTTTTGACAAAATCCTCGGCATCAAAATCAGTCACTCAACAAAATATCACCCTACCCCACCCAAAGCCACCCGTCCCAAGAAAGGTCTGGTGAGGAAACAACCTAACCTCCCATACAGTCAACCACCAGATTAAATACTTATCAGGACCAAACCAACCAGCTTAGTATGCATGTGATTGTATATGTCTGTGTTAGAGAATATTTTCATTCTCCCATATATATTTTGTGACATGCATGATTGTGTGTGTTTGTGTGTGTGTGTGTGTGTGTGTGTGTGTGTTTGTGTATGTATTTGTGTGTGTGTTGGTGCGTGTGTGTGCGTGTGTGTGCGTGTATGTGTGAGAGAGAGACTATGTCTGTACGCCCTCTGACGCAGGCACAGCATTAATTCCTTGTGGCCCAAGTTAGTTCCCATTGTTAATGAGTCCTGATGAAAGCTGGAGGTGAGGATGCCAGCAGACAAACACATTAGCTTTCAGTGCCAGACTCCTCTCTCTCTCTCTCTCTCTCTCTCTGGCTCTCTCTCTCTATTTTCTCTCTCTCTCTATCTCTCTCTCTCTCTCAAAAATCCCATTTTCTCATGCTAGCGCCCTGTCTCCACTTATTCATCAAATCCCATTTTCTCTCCCCAGCTTCTCCACCTGCCTCCTTCTCTCTTGTTAGGACCCCACTCCACCATGCTCAAATTTCTTCCCTCCCCTCTCTCCTTTCCTGTCACCTCACCTCCTTTGGGGTAGAACTATTTTTACCTTTAGCCACCTGTGAGAGGATAATCATTCTGCATTATTAATCACTCTCCTCTGCTCCCATGACTCATACTATCTATCTGTCTCTCTGTCTGTCTGTTTATCTATGTATACATTTACTATATTATTGACAAAGATAATATTTACCAGCTGTTTGCAAATTAAACAAGAACATTATAAATAGCTCAATACAACTTATTCCATTTTCCCCCCCACAAATCCTGCTTTACTAACTACTGCAGTTTCAAAATGATTCAACTCTGTACAGAGACCCTTATGCTAGTTTGATCTGCTGCAAACACAATACATAGCCAGATACCAGCTGCTGGTCTTAGGAATCTTAGTCCGTTCCTCAGGGGGAAATGCCTCCATTTTTACTGTTTTCCTGGGCTTATATGCTGAATCCACCATTCAAGTCAAACTGTCATTCCGTATTATTCTAGAACTTCTGAAACAAAACCTTTGTGAACTTCGGAGATCATTTTCCTTTTGGGATATCCAATGACACCCAGATTTCAGCTTCATCGCAGATGGCAAAATGCTTTTCTCATACTTGACGGAATGAACATAGTGTATTACAGCGCCCTTTGAAGCAGCATCATCAAGCTAGCACCATGCGTCAGTGTAGGTAAGGAGTTCTTTCAGCATGTGCTTTATTTTTGCTCTTGCAGACATACCATTGATCCAAAGTTCCGTAAAATTACATTTTCACTTCATCGCTCCAAAGATCAGTGTCCCAAAAACTCTGGAGATAACCTTTCATGTGCTTTCGGATCAGCAGTGGTGTAGGTTTAGGTAAATTTAGCCCATCAACTGAAGGGAAATTCAGAGTTGTTGATTTGATCCAAATGTAAAGTGCATTATAAATTAAATGTATTATTATTATTATTATTATTATTAGGGGAAGTCTAAGTTGGCACAATGTTTTAATATCTGATTTACAAACACTTGCTCTCATGATGGATCCGATTCAGGGGCTTGAATAATGAATTAGGTTGAATATGAGACTGCAGTAGACTGTAAACATGCATTTAGTGTTGGGGAAAACACTTTCATTTGTTGCATTGAGTAATTTGTTTTTGTTTGATTGGGTTTTTTGTTAACAGCTTTAGATTAAGCCAATTAACTTTAACCATAATGGAGTTAAATCATTTCCCTCTCAAAATGTTTTTTTTTTTTTTATCTCAGCTGCACATATAGATGAAAAATAAAAGAAGGAAACACAGAAATAAACACAGGATCAAAAAGAATGAGAGAAACTTGTAGAAGCCGATTGAATAGAAAGCAGCAGGGCTGGCTGCCTGCTCTCCGAGGGCTGGATTGATTGTGATTACTGAGAGAACAGCATGTCATGTGGAGCACACTGAGCTCGTAACTGCAATGGCCTGAAAGAGAGGGAGAGAATGAGAGAGATGGACATAAAGTTTTACCCTGCTCAGTTTTTCACTGTTTATTTTGAGCCCTCAACCCCACCCCAAACATGATCACCTCCCCACTTTCTTCCCGCACACACAGAAGAAAATATGACGCCCACATGCAGGATAAGCTGTATCTGCCACCATCTCACTGCATTATCCTGTTAGTCTGTCCTTTATTCAATTTCTTTGAAGGCCACGTCTTTTTCAGGAGACAGATTGAGCGTAGCTGCCCCTCCTGGTACCCCTGAGTCCAGATACAATGTGTGGCCACATACATGCAAAAAGAGAAATCTCTTGCCCATCCAAAAATTCAGCTCAGCTTCTTAAGCTCAGCAATGCAAAAGTGAGGGAGGAGAACAACATATTTTTGAGGGTGCACACTTGGATTTCTTGCGCATGTGAGCGTTGTGTGCTCCAGTCTGAAAGGGAGAGGGGTTGTGCACCCAAAACACAGAAGACAGCGAAACAGAAGAGTGAGATGGTGGCAGGCTGGCAGCAGCTCCCTTCGTGAGGTATTTGACGGTATATTAAGGTTTCTAGACCAAGTACTGGGGAGTTGGAGTGTGTCTGACTGCCAGGAGAAGGCTCCAGAAATTGGACTGCCATTCTCAATTTCCTCAGATTGGACGTTACACAACAACTTAAAAAAAAGAAAAAGAAAAGATGGCCGTTCAGCTGAAGAACTTTAAAACTTCACACCTGCTCCAACTTTAGCATATTGCCTTATGAAAGTCTAAAGTTTTATATTCCCTCTGTTTCTGAAATTAAATCGCTCCATTTCAAATGATGCATCACTCAAAGCACCCAGATACTCTCAAGTGTTGTTTACGTTGCCTTGGATATGTCCGCAAGAAGGCAGTAAGGGGAAAAAACATTACACATCAATGCAAAATGTAGACGAGGATGTTAATAATAATAATAATAATAATACATTTAATTTATAATGCACTGATAATGCACTATAATGTTCTGATATTGTACCTAATAAATAAAATGCAGCAAAAGTGAGGTTACTTATGAACGCAGCTGTGGTCTGAGGCCATAATATAAGGTACGAAATGAAAGCAGACAATTTTTTTACTTCTAAAATGAACACAATTTCACTACCAAAATTATTGTGTCTGACTTGGATTATGGCAAAGCAAATGACTGAGAAATTAAAGATATCTCCAATATCTATGTTCGATTACCTGGAAGGTTCTGGGTCCATATATAAGAAGGATACATTTTTCTCAAATATTGTGTCATCAAAATGATTAACTCTAAACTTTCACTCCCAGTGGATTCCTGTTTGCACACCGACCTTCTGAGCCTGAAAGACACAGGAAATAAACAGACAGACAGGAAGGTTCATCTGGTGTCACAGTTGAAACTTTGACCTTTTGCACTGGTCCCCAACATAACAGGAAGGGTTGGGATATGAGTGGGGGAAGTGAACGGGGGCAAAGCAGGATGGTAAGGGGCAAGTTATCAATGAAAAACAGTCGGACACACAAAGACAGAAACACTGTCCCAGTAGAAGGGAGGTCAGACTGACAGAGTTTGATGGAAGCCTGAAAAAATACCTGACTGATTGCAGTAAACAGAGGAAACATCTAAATATATTCCCCTTTTAAGTAGTCTAAAGTAGTCTAAATGAAGTCAAACACGTTAGAAGTCATTCTATGATAATAATATGAATACATTCTGAATATATGTATATATATATATATATATATATATATATATATATATATATATATATAGCACTATTCTGGATCTTCAAAGACAATGTACATGTTTCAAAGGTGAAAAAGATGAATGCATATTCACGCATAAATCCACTTTATTACATACACATATATAAAACACATACATCCATCCATCCAACAATATCACACATTAAGAGCAGTTCTGAAAAGGTAAGTGTATAGATGTGAGGGCTTTGTGAGTGAGGAAGAGGAATTGGGAATTGAATTTGTTGTGGGACAGGGGGCCGGTTGAGGTTGTTTAGGACAATGGTGAGCAGGTCAGCAGATTTTTGTAGGTAAGACTTTGGATGATGAACCATATATTTTAGATTGTGGGATTTGTTCTATTTAGTATTGAGTGAGCAGCCCACTTAGCCCACTGTGTTTTATTAAAAGCTCAGTAGTTTAATGTTAGATATATTATTGAGCAAAAGTGGGCAGCCCACTTTACTCTTATACCTATTTCATACAATCAAACAAAACACAGACAAACACAGCAAATACCGAACATTAATCTCTAGAGGGATTCAATTGCAGGCCTTTTGTGGTGTGTATGAAAGCTGCAATGCTGAATTAGGTCATGTCAATTAATGTATTTCCTGTTCCCTTTGCTCGCAGTAGAGTCCAAATATCGCTGTGCTGAAAGATTCTTACCTATAAACTAGCAGATCTTCCCCTTTTCCTCTTAATTTCTTTCTGTTTCCAGGTGTCCTTCTTCCTGTTTATTGTTTTTGTTGTGTACACAATGCTGCCCTTCTCCATGAGAGGGGCCATTATCGCCAGTGCCATCACCTGTTTCTCGCACACCGTCACCCTCAGCATCTGTTTGGCCTCTAAGGTCACAGATCCGGAGCCTCTGGTCTGGCAGGTAAGACAAATGTAATCCCGTAAATTCACAATGACACGAGTTGAAACTACTTGAAATGTTCCAGCCACTTTATGCCATTAAGGTCAAATGAGATGGTGTCTGGTTTCCAAAACAACAATTACCAGTATTGTTTTTTTATTCGAAGCTTTAGGACTTTTTATACCTGAATGAACAGTACATCGCAGCATCTGAATTAGCATTGTGAAGAATTACATCCATCAGTCATGACATTGTAGCCACCTGCCTAATCTTTTGTGGTTGCCCCATTTGTGGCCAAAAAAGCTCTGGAATCTCGACGCATGGACTCCTCAAGACCTTTAAAGGTTATAAGTCCAGTAGATTGTGATGCAGGGCCTCCATTGAGCACACTTGTTTTTTAGCACCAATTGGATTGAGATTCTGGCACATTGGAGGATAAGTCAAAATCTTGAGCTCATTGTTGTATTCCTCAATCCATTTCAAAAACACTTTTTGGAGTGTGGAAAGGCACAATATCCAGCTACTGTCTTGGTATGGACAACATGAGCTAGCCTTCCCTCCCCTCGTGTGACTATGAAGTTCATTGAGAGAGACAAAACTCCACAGAGAATTGTTGAATGTGAGGAATCCAGTGAACTAAGGTTAGCATACAGTAGTTCACTCATCACATTCTCCTCAATCCAAAACTATATCATTTCAACTGGGAGGAACTGATTGGCTGTTGATAGATGACGTGCCCTACATCCTAGACCTGGCATCAGCCAGCTTGAGTAAAGCTGAGACAGGCCAGCTGACACCGCCGGAACCTTTCACCATATGATTTCAAAATGGTTTGGTCTCATTGGGAAGGTTTGGTCTAGACCTTTTGGTCAGGTCTGTAGTTCTTATTGTCTCTCAAACTTTTGAAACTCAACTCTTTTTACTGGACTATTAAATTCAATGATTTACACAATTTCCTGCTCCTATTCAGAATGTAGGTGTGATGCTTCAGTTATGAACTTCCTGTTTTTGTTCTGAGAGGGCCTCAATGATTGCTTCAGAGGACCTAGTTTCTAAGTAACCAAGTTTAAATGCTGTTGTATGCTCGATTAAAATGATGACGTACAACATTTTAATAAGGTCTGGGCTTTAAAAAGTGAGCCTGTCCTGTATTACCATGACCCATCACATTCAACAAAGCCTCCAGAGTCAAACAAACCTCCTACTCACTGATCAGCACTTAAAAAAACTGGCTCCAAATGAAGGTACACCTGGTACTGTCTCATGACGAAAAAGCAATACGCGCATCTGTTATTTCACCAAACAGCAAACACCATAGATTAGTAAGGTAAGTATGAAATCTGAAAATTTCAACAGAGACACTAAAACATGCCAGATAACACTTGATAAAATTGATTTTCCATAATTTTCCATGAATATTTGATACTAAAACACACACACTCAGAGTAATTGTTTCTAATCGACCACTAAAGTAAACACACTGATAACACGTCAATTCTTCCCCCCCACGCACACACGCACACACACACACACACGAACAAATAAACACAGTGGAAAAGCACACTTATCATAAAGCATGCTCGAAGACATTCAGTGCCCTGCCCTTGGATACAGAACCAACTAAAACCCACTGATATGCAATTTGGCATTTTAATGAGCTGGAGGTTGATATGGGGGTGTTGAAGCGCAGTCAGAGTGTATGCTCTAGCCCGCTTTTATGAGTTAATAATGTACACTTAAGTGGAAAGAGGGAAAATGACATATAAAGGTGTGTCGGAAACAGCTGTCACATCAATGACATATCAAATAATATGATTTCAATACCTTACTCTTTGTGTGTATGCTTGTTTTTGTGGGTGTGTGTGCCTGTGGTGTGCATGGCAGATCTTAGCCAATGTGATCATCTTCACCTGTGGGAACCTGGCCGGTGCATACCACAAACACCTGATGGACCTGGCTCTCAGGCAGACCTACCAAGACACCTGCAACTGCATCAAGTCACCCATTAAACTAGAGTTTGAGAAGCACCAACAGGTACAGACAAAGATAATCGAAAAAAGAATGTGTTGCCAGACACCTGCTGTTGGCAAAATTTGTCATATAAGCTTTAGGAATGGCTTCAATCCATCTGTCTGTCTGACTGTGCGCTTTCTGGAACACAACTCAAAAACTGTTAAATATCTAGTCATGAAACCTTGTACACATAACCAAGTATTGGAGTGATGCTATGTTTGCTATCCGGGAGCTTTTGTGGTTTTTTATTGTCTGGACTAATGCAAGGAGACTGATCGAGACTGAGACACAAACATCATTCCAGATGAGCAGAGTCATTTGAAAGTGTTGAAATCTGGCAATTTTATGACCTTCCCACAAATGACATCATCACCCTGAGTGAAGTGGACAAATTGTGTATAGATGGAAGCACATGTACTCAATATCTGTAGGGACTTACTGCCTGTCACGCCTCCGCCAGTGCCGCCAGAGCAGCTGCAGGGAACTCAGCTGGGAGACACCCTTCCTAGATGTTTAGCCCCTCCAATCCCAGAGCATCTCCAGATGGTGGGCTAACGGTATGTCCTGCTGCTGCAACCAAGATCCTGTTCTTTCCCAGGTTGCATCATTCCTCCTGAGCCACAACCAAAAGCTCCATTGCTTTGTCTCCTCGGCCAGATCTTTCAGGCCCTTCCTTTGCCTGCCACCATTGATCCCGAGAACTTAAAAGAAATGTTGAATGGAATTTCCAGGAAAGTCCCTGCAGCCGACCTCTATAGTGTAGGTGGATGCCTTCCACCCTGCGTCCTTACATGCCGCACAAAGTTCACTGGGCTTCTCTTTCTTCCTTTCATAGGCTTCCTTCATGTCCTCTTCCCACGGTACAGTGAGTTCAGCCATGATCACTGTCCTGACAGAGGTTGAGCAAAGGACAGTGTCTTGGCTGTAGGGAGGTTGCAGTGATTTCATTTGGGAATTTAAGATGTTGATCTAGAGCCACCCTCACGTTCCACTCCTGACCAGGTATCGGGACAGACCACTCAATCCGGCTGACATTGCGGGGCGCGGATCCTTGCCTAACAAAGTGAACTCTCAGCTGGAATGTTGGTGAGCTGATGTTATTCACCTCAACTCTATGGGTCTCAACAACTTCCCCCCATTATTGTAGATCCCGGTCTTGGTGCCATCTGTACCGGCCCTGGGTCAGATCTTGACTTCAGCCCGTCAGTTTGTTCTTGATGCTGAGATTTTCGGCACCACAGAGGTGGCCGCTCAATTCTGTGACGCACAAGCGGTTCACATTTCTGGGACAAGGAAGGATATATTTATATATATATATACATATATATTTTATTTTGTATTTTATATACATTATTTATTATCAATTAATTAATATAATAATAGAAAAAATAAACAAAATAAAATGAGCTCTTTCATAGGTACAGTGTTCAGTAAAGATCCATGGAGATCGATCTTTTGTCCTTGTGGGGAATTCCAATATCCACTATTACCACCCTGGTAGAGTTAGATTGTATAGTTCTTGTGATATCTATAGGATCCAATGATTGCTCAGGTGATCAGACATCACTGCGCAAATCACAGATCAACTTGCCAACAGACAAATTAATACAAGTATCATTTTGGCGGTTGGTTGCATTTCTAAAGCGGATATCTAGTTCTATTAAATATATATCCTTGTACCAAAAACCACCGTTATATACATCACTATACTTATACATTCTTATAAAGGAAACCACCAAGAGCTAAAGTGGTGCCTTTTGCTATTTGTGAACTCCCATTTCCATGGTTACAAGGTAAACTTAAAACCATTCGCAGATTGAACTCCTGCAGATTGAACTCCTGAACTCCTGTCCGAACTCTCTTTAGAAGATTCTTCACCTCAGCATGATTTAGTGAAGGTTTTCTTCTCTAACCCCATGGACATTGCCTACAATGCAGGGACAAACTGTATATTATTCAATGATTCATTCATGAGTTCATTCATGTTCAGAGTCAGATTTATTTTAAACCTTCAAAAGATGCTGATTTATATCCTGAAGAACACCATTAATGCTGATACCAATTTCCTTCCAGATGCCAGGGGTAAGTTTCCGTGGTCAGGGAGTCGTATTATGAGGGACAATCAAACATGAGATGATTGCTTATAGGCACAATGGCATAAGAGGAAAACTGAGCTTCCATCGTGGATGTCTACGCTCTGTCATTGCTATCTTGTTCATATTATTATTATTATATAGTTTCCTTGTAGATGTTCTTTTTGGAAAGCAGAAAATATTACATATATTACTGTGCGTTGTGTGTTTGTGTGTGCATGCCAATGCATCACTATACAATGCCAAATCTCATTCAGTAGCTGATTACAAATCGCTTGGGTTCATTTATCAAACATCTGATTAATAAAGCAACATTTCTCCAGGTTATCATACCCCTCCTGCTCTTTCATAGCAGTGAGCTCATTTTGCTTCAGTGCTGAATAAGTAAATAAGTGCGTGTGGCGTGGGTTGCTATTTTTAGTGCACTCCCACCCCCAACTCTTGTCTCTATTTAATTTGCTGCTGTGTTTTAGGAAATGAGCCTATGGTGTGTGAACAATGTAATGACCCTCTCTGCTGTGAGCCGCATTTATGAGTCACACCCCCTCAGGCAGCTATTCGCCCTGTCTAATATGTACACACATACTCACACCTGACCAAATCTCACTCATTCACACACACACTCACAGCTGACCAAAACTCACTCAGGCACCCGCACACTCACACACACACACACACACACACACACACACACACACCTCCTAAAATAAACCACCATCTGGTGTGGAGGGTTCTAAATTAAAACACACGACGTACAAGAATACACAACGGATTCATGTGATAGATCTTACGTTTTTCTTATTTGAAAGAAATAAGAAAAACGTAAGATTTGTGCATGGCAGATCTTAGCCAATGTGATCATCTTCACCTGTGGGAACCTGGCCGGTGCCTACCACAAACATTCTTCTCTAACCCCATGGGGTTAGAGAAGAATGATGTACTATAAATAGTACATCAGAACTATTTATAGTTCTGATGTAAGTAAACTTTGATATCAACTCCCTACATAATCAGCCATCTAACCACTAACAGGGGAAGTCAGAATAGCATTGATTATCTTTTTACAAGAGCACCTGTCAGTGGGTGCAACATTTTAGGCAGCAAAGGAACATTTCGCCTTCAAAGTTGATGTGCTGGAAGCAAGAAAAATGGGCAAGCATTGGGATCCGAGCCAAAAAAGGGATGGGTCATTGCATCTCCAAAAACTGCAGGTACTATTGACTGTTCCCAGTCTGCAGTATGGTCTTAGGAAAGACAACTAGAGAACTAGCAACGGGGTTGTGGGTGAGACGTGTCATTACTATGCAGGGCTTTCCTGCAGGTGGAAATACTGCAGTCTTCACAGGTTAATTATTTTACCCTTGGGTAATACATTTGTTTTTTTTTACCTATGAGTGGAAGTGACTCCTTGCCTTTGGTGGTGGTTAAATGGCATTTTAGAAAAACACAACAAGTCATGAACTGGTGTATAAGTTAGGTTTGGAGGTTTGACTAAACAAATACACAAATTGCAAATAAAATCTAAGTATGACTCACCTGTTGGATCACAGAGCTTCAGAACTCTGTTGCGCCATTTCTTTTCTCTGCCCTGCTTTATATTTCAAAAGAAAGAACATTTCCTCGCCTCGTACTTGGACTGCTCTTCTGTACTTGGACTTAATCTACTTGAGCTAAGCTCTTAGAAATGAGCTCCAATGATCCGTCATTAAGGAGATGTAAAAATCTATTAAGCAGACTAATTATCAGCTGTGGGTAGCAATGGTTATGCTATTACATGCAGAGAATTCAGTAGACCAAAAGAAAATAGATTAGTCTAGAAGAGAACAGAACAGAACAGAATAAAATAGAATAGAATAGAATAAATAGAATAGAATAGAATAGAATAGAATAGAATAGAATAGAATAAATAGATAGAATGCATTTGTGATGTTTTGATTAGAACAGAACAGAATTGAAAAAATAAGTGTACAGTGGAATGTTCTATTTTGTTCTATGGAAGAGAGCATAGGACTTGTGATGTGATATATTCTAGTGTTCTATTCCCGGCTCTATACTCTGTAGTGGTTTTCCTCCAATAATACTAAAAAATCCAAAAGAGGTGAAGTGGTGACTCCACACTGCCTGTAGGTTTAAATGTGCGCGTGATTAGTTGTTTATCTCGATGTCTCGGCCCTGCCCTAATTTGACGAGCTGTCCAGGTCTGCCTTTGGCCCAGTGTCAGCTGGCATAGGATCTCTATCTAGTTAACAGAAGAGAAAAATACAGAAATAGAACGGAACTATTTCCATCTGTTGTATTCTACTTGCTATACTCTATCTTCCAATCATATCATTATGACTACTAGATAAATGATAGGATTTTGCTTGATTTTGTCATACTTTGTAAATTTGATGTTGAAAACAGAAATATATTTCTGCAGAAAAGTCTGTTTAGACTTTCATTCATCCAATACATGGTGATCCTTGTCGGTTGAAATCCAAGCAGCTGGACGTCTGTTTCGTCTTGATGACGTTTCAGCCCACGTCTCTTGGATGAGAGGTGAAACGCCTTCAAGCCGAAACAGAAGTCCAGTTGCTGTTGCAAGGATTTATGCCCATACTAACTCAGTAGGCCAAGCATCCCATAGGTGTAGCAAAGGCATGAAGGCATTGTATGAATTCAGTTTTTCAACCATGGCCTTCAATCCTGTTAACGGGATGATCCTAATTAGCATGGTAACATAGTTCAAAGTTATATGCTAGTTTCTTGGCCCTGGCTTTCATCCCTGCCTTCTCCTCTCTGTGTCTCCAGGAGCGTTTGCTGTTGTCCTTACTGCCGGCTCACATAGCCAGAGTGATGAAAGCAGAGATCATCCAGAGGCTTCAGGGACCCAACTTTGGTCAAACTGAGAGCACCAACAACTTTCACAATCTGTATGTGCAGCGGCACACCAATGTCAGGTAGTGACGTACATATAGCATAAAGTATTGTATGCGCCTCCACATAATAAAGGCTATTTTTATGTGATCAAGCTCTCTCTCATCTCAAAGCTTGATTGCTCCTGTGCCATCTAGTCCTCCCTTTGTCTTCTTTTGTCCTTCCCTCTCTCACAGCGCTCACACTGGGATAGCTCCGACACTCCATGTTCCTCTTATCCTCTCTCATCTCCCTTTATTTCCTCTCTTCTCCCCTACTCTACTTTTTTTAATATCTTCTTTACACCCTTGATATTTCCTTTTCATTGCCGCGGTCAAATTCAATTCAGAGTTAATCCACCTCCATTCTGCTCTGAGGTCACTTTGCCAAACGATGAAGGGTCTATGTCCTCTGTTCTCCATAACTCCTTCCTCTATATTGGTAAGACTCAAAGACACAGGCTAACCAGAAGAGCCTCTCCATAGATTGTCTCCAGTTTCCCATTAGGCGGCAGCTCCAAATGAGAAATAATATCACTTTGTCCCTTTCAGGCAGACCTCAGGTGTGTGGGGGAGTGTGAGCCTGTGTGTGTTGCTTTGCATGCTAATAATAAAGAAATCTGTCATGGTATGTCTCAGTAAAGAGGGCAATCTCCCCGGAACGAAGAACTGACATCGAAGGCCAGGTGGTGTTGTGATTCTGCGGGCGTCCTCCTACACTAGTCAGCTAGTTGAGAAGCAAGCACTAGCCACTGCCCCCGCTATCATGTCTGCAGCTTTAATCCATGGTAGTTGGTTTCCAATTGTATGCTTTAGTCTCTTTTTTTTTCTTGGGAAAGTTGCCAGATATTTGGAAATAATATGTAGACTTAGAATACAACAAGTATGAAGATGTTTTCTTTTTCATATTTCGCAAAAAGTAAGTTAGGACTTTTTTTATCAGAGGAAAAATGACGGCGAAAGTCATAAGCAGAAAGCCATGATGTAATTATTGTGACCCCCCCCATCCGTTTGATTCCGGTGTTAAGTTCTTACGCTTCTTCTTCTTAAAAACAGGAATAATTTGTAACTATTGAACTGTGACGATATGTGTAGAGGATAACTCTTTTTCTAGTATGTGTCACAACTGATATTGCAAGAGAGCACATTTTCTCCACAGGAAGGGCACCACAGAGGACGCTTTGTTGTGCTTCATCTACCAAAGGGCCATCCAAGATGGCTGTGGGTCCACATTTTTCTCATAAATTGCACCCATTGGTTCTTTATATAAATTTATCTGATTATTAGCATAATCACATTGCCAGAATAACGTAGCGTTTTTTTCTGTTTTTTTCTGCACTAATGTTATCCAAGTAAAATGTTACATGCATGAAATACTTTATATTTGTTAGAAAGCGCATAATGTCTTGGTGATGAAAAGAAACCGATTTGGAGCATGGTACCAATATTTTATATATTAGCTACACTACAGATGTAGAAGAAGACACATAATTGAGCATTGCATTATTTATGTTTAAAGCATCGGAACCCTGGGTTGTTTCCTCGTTAGACCTGTTGTGTGATTTGTGTTTTGTGAAGCATGAATCCAAAGGCTTTTTCCGATGTAATTTGTCTGCATCATACTAAAAGTGTTGCAAATCAACACAGTATATAAATGAATTCAAAGTAATGCAACACCCTCCATATCTTACTCAAGTAATAAAATGGTACTAACAGCTTTATCTTCATCTTCATATGGTAAAACGGAGAATTAGCTATGACAATGTACTTTTATTTGATGGTTGTTTATCAGGAAGACATAATGAATTACGTTATTTGTTGTTCCCGTTTTTTTTGCAGTATTCTCTATGCTGACATTGTGGGTTTCACACGGCTTGCCAGTGACTGCTCCCCAGGTGAACTGGTTCATATGTTAAATGAACTTTTTGGCAAGTTTGACCAGATTGCAAAGGTAATTCAAACAAGCCTATCTTCATTTATGAATCAGATTCCATACACACATGTACAAGGGGAACAGCCAAAATGTATAGTCCTTAAAACACACAACGGTCCCCTGTGGATACCGATTCTCCTCGGAAATAGATTATCTAATATTCCATCACGTCCTCTGTGTTAATGTATTTATATAAGTTTCATTGCCTCTTTACGGTCCATTGTTTTGCTCGTCCCTTTGCATTTAATCCTGAATAGAGGACAAGAATTTGCCATTTTAACTGGTTTTAACCACAAGAAGAGACTCCACATTGTCTTGAGCTGTCGATCAGATGGAGTGTGTCCTTGCAATAGATGCTTTCTCTGTCCTGCGGCCGGAGCCGGCCTTCGTCTCTCCTCTGGACCCATGTGCTTGTTAAGAGCTGCAGGTTGTAGCAGTACAGGCTTGTCAGTGTCTCATGTGGACTCGGCTATGCACATCTTAAAAATTGAGTCACTCCCTCAAAGCTTTGGGTCCAGCAGTTCTGTGATTCAACCTGTTGAAGCTGCCATTACATAAAGCCGATCCAACGATGAGCTGTTACACATCCCACGTGTGGAATAAGAGCTAATGTGTTCGATGTGTGGGTGGATGATTTTGGGCTTGATGGATGTGACTATGCGTGTGAATGAGGGCTATGTGAAGGTGACAAAGAGCACAAAAAATGGCATTTTCTAAATTACATTTTTAACTGTTGAACATATTAATCATTGTGGATATTTACTAATTATCCATAACATTGTTGAAGTCAGAATAACACTGATCATCTTGTTACAGCGGTAGCTCTCAGCGGTTCAGATATATTAGGAGATATATTGGGAGATATATCACCTCTCATCCATTTTTATCGTCAAAGTTGATGTGTTGGAAGCAGGAAAATTGGGCAAGCTTAAGAATCTGAGTGACTTGGACTATTGATTGATTGATTAATTGAGTGATGGCTAGATGACTGGATCAGAGGATCTGGATATCCAGAACAGCAGGTTTTGTTGGCTCTTCTCAGTCTGCAGAGGTTACTGCCTACCACAAATGGCTTAAGGAAGGACAACTGGTGAATAAGTGCCCACAGCTCATTAATGAGTTTTGGGAGCGAAGATTAGTCCCAGTGTTGTTAGATCCATC
This sequence comes from Lophius piscatorius, assembly GCA_009660295.1. Lineage (NCBI taxonomy): Eukaryota > Metazoa > Chordata > Actinopteri > Lophiiformes > Lophiidae > Lophius > Lophius piscatorius. The sequence goes on along the minus strand of VRLP01001590.1, from coordinate 57,265 downwards.
TTGAGAGCTTCTGAAGCACAAATGAATGAAAATATTCAAACTGGTTCTGGTAGAAAGGTGTCCGAACACATTACATTACAGAGCTGTACGGCCTGCAATATGAAGACCTTCATAAAATTAGACTGGTGCTTGTAAAGTTCTGGCTTAACAGTGTACAGAGTATGATGATAATGTAATCCCTGTTTCCCCTCTTTGCCTCTCTCTCTAAGGAAAACGAATGCATGCGAATCAAGATACTTGGAGACTGTTACTACTGTGTGTCTGGTCTGCCGGAGTCCTTGCCACACCATGCAAGGAACTGCGTAAAAATGGGCTTGGATATGTGTGAGGCCATCAAGTAAAATACCACAGTTCTCTCTTTTCCTATCTCACATATATAAAACACCAATTGAAACACAAACACCAGTCTTGTCAGATTGAGCAGAAGGAATGCAAAACTTCTCCCTGTTTGAGCTCCAGCAAAAACCTTGTAAATCAAATATTAAAAGCAAAATATTTTTTAAAAAGTCAAAGAAAGTATTATGCATGATATCATGCATAATACTTATCGAACATTTCATTTTTCATATCGAAAAATGAAATGTTCCACATCTGGTGGCTGTGCTTGATCAGTCAAGAAATAGCTACACAGCCTGAATCTCCATACATATCAATATTGTCATTTTTACCTCCTCTTCAGTCAGATTAACTGCAGTGACTGTGTCGACAATATGACATTTGGATTAAAGTGAATTGAATGTAGAAATATGCACATTTTCCAAATATGGTGAACTACTCCTTTAAACGCTGATTTTCTGCACTGCACTCTTCATAGGAAAGTCCGGGATGCCACTAGAGTTGATATCAACATGCGTGTTGGCGTTCATTCTGGGAATGTCCTGTGTGGTGTGATTGGCCTCCGCAAATGGCAATACGACGTGTGGTCACATGATGTAACATTAGCCAATCATATGGAGGCAGGAGGTGTGCCAGGGTAAGATATAAGCATAAGCACTTATAGAATTTCATAAATTAATATCATGGCTGGGCAATGCTGCTTTGAAAATCACTATTTACACCGATCGGACATAATATAATGAATGCTATTTGTTCTGATAGAGAGGTGTGTATCATGCTGCCGGGAATCAGTTTGTCTGTAAACCATGAAGGAACCTATGCCTTGGAAATTAATAATCTGCTTTTTTCATTATGCCAGTGTACTTTAGCACATCTATGAATTCCTATTTGCTGATTCATATGCCCAAATAGAAGAGATCAAATCCAGTGTGAGTAGCACTGCTACAGTATCATTATCTTGAGTTTCCATGGAATGTTAAAGTCTCAGGGTAGCTGCATATATTGCAGCATTTTTCAATACATGGCCTCTATACTTTCAGGTTTGCCTTTCCCCTTTTAGATGGGAAAATGGTTTGACTTAATAAACAAGAAATATCATTGTCTTGTTCATGTGTTTTTGTTTATATCAGTGTCAGTGTTCCAAAATCAATGTCGGCTGAGCCTTTATAAACCACTCCCCTTCAAACCAAATGAGGATTAACCTTAGGGAGCAACGTATTGATGTGTTGCAGCCACACTAAGAACAAACACAATTAAAATTCCACTTAGTTCAGTAAATTCCGCCATTGGAATAACTTCTTCCTTACCTCATTACACAGACTGACGTGAAAAGTGGGAGATGGCTGTTCTCATTCCACCCGCTTGTAAATATTTTAGATGAATATAGCCACCCCATTTGACCAATTAGCTCTACATGTGGTATGTTGCCATTAGGGCTGCGGTTCTCTATAACAAGCATGCAAAACTTGGCTAATTGTTATGTGCATCCTGCACTGAAAATATCTGGCCACCTTGCCTCACTGTGCTGCTAATGGCTTCCCTCCTCTTATACCCACTGAAAAAAAAAATTCCCATCTCCTTCCCTCCTTTCTCCATGCAAGGGTAATAAAAAAGCCCACCCATGTAGCTTCCTGAGTCCTGAATGTAATTAATAGGTTTTAGAGATCTGTTGATGACATTACGACTCATTATCTTCTACCTTCGGGTCTCATCTCTAGGATGGTCCACATCTCTTCAGTGACACTGGAGCATTTGAAGGGCTCATATAAAGTGGAGGCTGGTAACGGACAGAGTCGAGACTCCTACCTGAAAGAACATGGAGTGGTCACCTTCCTGGTCATCAACCCCAAGGTGAGACATTACATGGAATTACATATCCACATGTAGTCCCAAAGTTCTGCTGTGTACTTCATTCGAACACAGCAAAGAGCAGAAAATTGGGCGATTGTCCTTACTTAGGAATGTGTTTCTTTGCAATGTCTTCAGAATATCTCATGACAATCAAGTTGATGGCAGTGACATGTGGTCCGCACCTTTATGTCCCTAGAAGAATGCACTGGAAAACATTTTCATCTCACACAAAATTAAGCCCAAAATGATCATTTGTCCACTTCTTTAAGATCCATATTCCCATCAGCCCCAGCTGTACTTTGTGATTTGTGCTATGTAGTTATTGTTAGCCTTTTGCTAATTAAGAAGGTAAACACAGCACCTGCCAGCCATCAGCATGTTGTCCCTCTGAGCATGTTTTCAAGTTACACCACTGCTGTTAGCATTTGTGACAACTCTTCAAAAAAATAATTGCAATAGACTGGACCATCTGTAATGTCTTTTCTTTTGCACTACTGCCTTAAAAACCTTTTAATGTGCAGGTCAGGTTCACATGAAACAAAAACCCACACCACCTTTTCATTCTTCTCAAAGCACAGCTGGCAGAGCAGAGTATAGGAAAAAAATGTGAAACAGACCCAACTTGGAATGGAATCTTCCAGAAAAACTAACGTTTATGAGTGTAGAAATAACCAGGCATGTTGTGTTTTACATTAATCAACAGTGCCAAAAGTGAAAGATAATAAGTATGACATTTCTCATTATCTTCTTTGTTATTGCTCCAGATGTTCAGTTTTGAAATAAGAGGTCATGTTCGCAATCACACAAGCTGCATAAGGTGGATGTGTGTGAAATATGATTATGTTTTTTTCTCACATATTTCAGTGGATAAATACATTTACTTAGCAAGTAACTTGCAAAGTAGATACTGGTATTTTTTAACTAGTATGAATGTGACATAAATTTTAAATATTTATTCTAAGGGGCTTAAGCAATCATATTTTAAATTTGTTTAAACCTGCATGAACATATATCAGTCAAAAATAAATTGATTATTAAAACAGGCTAAGGGAATTGATTATTAAAACAGGCTAAGGGAATTGATTATTAAAACAGGCTAAGGGAATTGATTATTAAAACAGGCTATGGGTGCTCAGTGACATTTCAAGACGCCCCTGGACAGGTCAAGGCCAAATATGGAGCGCACGATTCAAAGGAGGTGTCATCTCCGCTGTCGTTACCATTGATTGTCACTGTCAGAGCTGTTCAACAGCTGCACGCCGTTATTGACTGTCCATTCTGATTCTTATAGGTCTATGTGCCATGTTTGGTCAGACACAATTTCTGTCTCTCCTGAAGTATATCAATAGACAAAAGGAACAAGCACCATCATGTTACACACCCTCCTAGCTTCTAGTCAATACATTTTGACGTAAATGCCGGATAACATCCACTTTTACTGCTGTAGGGATTAGAGCAGGGTAATTTCTATGTCAACACTGTTGCGATGTGGTGTTCGTCATAGAGTAGCACTCAGCAAACAAGCCGACATAAATGGAACATGGCGTAACTCTCTAGAAGTGGTTTAAGCGGCTAATTTTGGCAGACAGGTCACTGGTTACGAGAGCAGTCAATTGACTTGCTCACCATGTACGTGCTCCTCTTTATTTTTAATTTATTTCTGCACACTGAGTGTGTCTCTTCCTGATAAATAAAGGTTCATAATGTTTTTAGTAAGTTATCTATACCAGGCCAACATGTTCTAAATGTTAAGTTGTGTGATCACTTTTTAACTGTGTGTGTATTAAAGAACATTTCTGCTATCAAATTTAATTTACCAAATGTTAGCAGAAAATGCTTTTCAATTTCTGTGAGATTTTATTTTGTCATTTTAACACAGTTCTTACAGTGATCCATCTTGTATTTAGATACATTTTTTTTGTTATCACTGTGTGGATGTATCTCCGTCCACTCATGGCACAGCTCTCATTGAGGATATGTTGACAAATTAAACAACAACCCAAACTGTGTGATACTGGACAACTGCTCCTCATTTGAAATAGTATGTTTATCATTAGAAGTTCGTCAACAAAGATATTTTCCATGTGGTGCATCCAGATGTATTTTAAAGTAAGGTAAGATAAGGTAGTGAACGTGATCATGTTGTTAGACTATGGCCCATTTTGACCTACTGAACTCTGTGACTTACAAAGTCCAGCAGCCACAGAATCCGGCCACCATCTAAGAACTTTTCCGTCAATCACTGAGCCAAATATAAGACTAGATCACGATGAAGACAGAAGACAAATTGACAAATGCCATTTTAGAATGTGCTTTTATCAGACAGGATGCAACTGAGTTAAAATGGAAGTGACTACCTCCCTGGTCCTAAATTGTATGGAATCTAGTAACTGTTAGTATGGGTGATTAAACACCCATCACATACACCACATTAAAACTACTGATTTGTGTATTGAGTAATGTCAGTTATGACATTCCAATGGCACCGCGCTACTAAGGTGTATCATAGCATGCTGCATATGGGCCTGTGTAGCTACAGATTGATTGGAGTGCCGATGTTTACCCCTATACACTGCCTAACGCTTCTGCAACGGGCATGTCAGCATCACAAATGGGCAATAGAGGAATGGAGAAAGGTGGCCTGGTCTCATGAATCCTATTTTTTGTTGGCATCATATGGATGTCCTGGGTGCGAGATGGCATTAGTATACACCACGGGAAATGAGAAAACAAAGGGATGCAGTGTGGGCATTGTTCTGTGGGGTAACCTTAAAGCCTGCCATTCATGTAGATGTTACTTTGACACGTTCCGCCTACCTAAACATTTGTGCAATCAAAGCAAGGCCTTCATGGAAATTGTATTCCCCAATGGCAGTTGTTTCTCTCAACTGGATAATGTGCCAAGCTTCACTGCAAAAATGGTTGAGGAATGGTTTTAGGAACACAAATATGAGTGAAAGGTGTTAACTGGGCCCCCAAATATTCCAAATCTAAGTCCAGTTGAGCATCTGTAGAATATGCTGAACAAACAGAACATATCCAAGGAGCTAATGCTTTGAATGGTCAGAGATTTTTTTGGTGAAAAAAAATGGGACCTGGACAAAATTAGGCAGGTGTATATCTTTTGATTATTTTTTCAAAGCATTTCCAATACCAGAAGAAATACCAGGAATAGTATCCATTTGGTTCAGAGGGTTTTGAGGTCACGGGACGGGTGTGATCATGGATGTTCTCCTGAAAAGTGGTAATGTATGCTGGTCCAAGGACCCCGGAAAAATGGAAGTGAAAATAGGAACCATTTGTGTTACACCACAGACGTGGTCTGGACTGGGGCTTTTGCCTGGGTTGGTGTAATCAAAGTTTAAAAACCTCAGACTGTTTGTTGCTGGTATTAGGAGCTGATGCTTGTGTAGGCTGATCAGACATAACCCTGTTATCACATCCAAATCCATAAAAAAAAATGTGCTTCACTAACTGGTCATGCCCTCAACCACCCCCTTCGTCTAGTGTTGGACTTTCCTCTATCCTCAAGGCGTGTGCTAATCATGGCTTTAATGTCCCTCCATGCCTCACTGGAATGCACTGAGGCTGTAGAACCCTCAACTTTTTGCTTGTGTACTGTACTGTGTAATAATATTTGTTACTCGGGGACTTCTTGAATTTCCATGGTGACCTAGGCTCATTCTGAGACTGGGATTTGTATCAGATAAGGGTTTCCGGGCCATAATTCAAAACGGTTCAATGTTTTATCTAAAAACTTTATGCACACATCTCTCACATAAAGATTTTAATAAAGAATTTAAGCACTTTGTTATTTTTGCTTTTTAAATATACTGTATCTTCTAGCTCTCTTTTTTCAATCACATACACCCTTGGCAGTGAATCCCGAAGATTTCATGCTTGTTCATTTTAATAAGTGAGTGGAAATGATTCACCTCAAGACAGTCTGAAATTGATTACGAGCGTAATGGTTAAATATTCTAGGTTCAAATCCTTTTAGGGGCCGTTCAGTGTGGAGTTTGCATGTTTAACTGTGTTTGTATGGTCTCCCTATGGGTGTTCTTACTTCCTCCCACAAAACTAAATTGCCCATAGGTGTGAAAGTGAGAGTGAATGGTTGTTTGTCTCTATGTGTTGACCCTCTAATGAACTAGCGTTTTTTCCAGGGTGCTGCCCTCTCGCTCAGTATCTCAATAACCAGCCTATATGATCGAACACGAGCCAACTTTTATTTATAGTGGACTACAGAGTTAGTTCACTTAATAAATGTATTAGTATATGATGATAATATTAATCTATGACAACTTTTCAGCCAAAGTTGCATCAACTTACTCTGTTATTTTGATTGAATTGAAACCAAATTCACCTTTGTCCTTCACTACTTATGTTGTTTCCCCCAGACTGAGAGGCACAGCCCGCTGTTGGGTGTGCGCTCGCGTCCCTCTCTTGATGGTGGGAAGATGAGGGCGTCTGTTAGGATGACACGATACCTGGAGTCCTGGGGTGCTGCCAAGCCCTTTGCCAACCTACACCAAAGAGACAGTATGACCACAGACAACGGCAAGGTCGTCACGACTGTAAGTAAAATGTCTCTCAGTTGCTGTCAGTGTCTCTGTCTTCCAAAGACACACACACATATCTACACAGATGCAGATATATGTCACTAACAGAGGAATGGTCTGATTCCCGTTTGAGGATGTTCCAATGGGGCAGTACCACTTCCAGAGACGAGAGAGGTGAGCAACGAGCAGTGCAGCATTTACAAACATTTCACATGTAATCACTCTATTTCTTATGAATGAGTATGTCCTCTCCTTCTCCCTCCCACCACAGGTCCAAATCTCAAAGGAGGAGGTTTGAGGAGGAGCTCAATGAGCGGATGATTCGCACAATCGATGGCATCAACTCACAGAAGTAAGCCGCTGTGCACCTAATTTCTGCTTCACTTCTTCTTCCTCCCGGTGATAAGAAGCAAAGATAGAAAGTTCTTAAACTACTGTTGTCATTCTGTAATGACTGAAATGTTCCAGTTACTTACTAAGAGTTTCTTTTTCTGTCTTTGATGTTTTATGGTGCATTTTACTTGTGAAAGGGTAGTAATTATTTTATTATTATATCCATTGTACAATACAAGATCTTCGATGTAACTACACTAACATTTATAATGGGAATACATATTTTTTTGTTGAACCAATTCAAAACCCTGTGGTTTTATCCACTAAAAAGGATTTGGATGCCAAAAGCATGTAGATGTTCAAATTCATGCTGAACTCATATGTTTTGATTTGTGCCATGCCATCTTTATATACGACATTACATAAATGAGGGTCTTGTTCCCTAGTATTTTCTAAATCTGGCCATCTCACTCATGCGTCTAGACAGTGGCTGAAATCTGAGGACATCCAGAGGATCTCATTGTTCTTTCACAATAAAGCTCTTGAGAAAGAGGTAGGCGAACACCAGCTGCTCGGCATCATTCATGTGCAAAATAAATCAATCGAATTTTATGATGAAACTGAAGTCATTAGGAAGTTTGCACAATGTCATATTACACACATTGTCTAAATTCTTCATACTATAAGCACTCGTTTAATTCCACAAATCACGCTACATTGATTAGATCGCGTATACTCAGTGTTTATTTTGAATCGGTAAGTATATATGTTTCCATGTAATATTATGGAATCATCATTGCTGCTGCCTCTGATGTCAACGACGCGTCCGCAGATCTTTCGTGTTAACACGATCCCTCATAAACAGTTCCATTGATCATTTTTCAATTTAATAGCTGCATAGAACTAAGTACGAGGAAGAACTGGATTGAATTTCATAGGTCAGTTTTATTTATTTTTTTACGACATTAGGGTGGCTTTATCTCCAAAGCTTTCAGGCCGTCATTTCTCAGCCTTAAGACCAATTGAGTCCAAATTTGGTGGCAGGTGTACTGACATAAGGAACCCGATCTTGTATGTATGAATTTTTACTCTCACGGTTCACATTTTACTCACGATTGGGAAATTGTTAATGAAAAACCAAATTTTTCGGACGGTGTATGTCAAATTCTTTATTTTAATCACAATTTGCCCCCCACAAAAGTGCTTGCTAGTCCTCCTAAAGTCCATTCAAAAGGAATACCAATTAGGAACAAGCATTATTTAAATTAGTCTATAAAGTTCCTGTAAGTGCAATTATGCTGTAAATAAAAAACAAAACAAATAAAAGGCAATGACCTACTCCAAAAAAAAATTTAAAAAATGATTTCCAAAATAATCAAATGTTTGGAAACTCATCTAAGACTTACTGTCAGAGGGCTTGTTTAAATATTATTAATTTGGCACCATTAGTTGATGATTATTGAACTCCTGGCAGAAACCCGAGTATCTGAAGCATGTTTTACTGCTATTATGTTGCACCTCCTCATTATGTGAGTAATTTACATTATTGTCTATTCTTAACAGTACAGATCCACTACTTTGCCAGCCTTCAAGTACTACATCGCCTGTGCCTGCCTCATATTCTGCTGTATATTCATAGTACAGGTCCTCGTCTTGCCAAAGTAAGTCTTCACTCCTCGACAGGATTTGCACTGCACACTGCCTGTAGCGTCAACAGATTCCAGCTGTGGCAGCGGGTGGATGAGGGGAAGCCATTTGATGCCAGCTGTCTTATCAACAGGAACAACTAAATGAATAGTGAAGGAGTTAGAAGGGCAAGAGGCAGATTGCTAGAGAGCTTGAGATGAAAGGGCACCGTGTTTGATTGTGATTATTGCTCAGATGAATGAAAGTGTGTCGTCTCTTTAATGACAAGTGGAGATATTCTCAGTCCTGCTAATTTATTGCCTCCGGGATCCAAAGGTGTAATTTCTGCATCTGAGAGGCCATTGATGGCGCAGATAAAAGAGTGTGAGAGAGGTGAATGAGGCTCATTCACCTCTCTCACACTCTTTTATCTGCGCTCTGTGAGGCAGCATGGCTCTGCACATTCAGACATGACATCATCTGTTTTTATGGCAGGGATCTTTAAATCAGCCATGCTGTGTTCCTCCTGGGAAATACGAAACACATAATGAGCGCTGCTGTACAGTCCTGTTATATTTATCTTCATGTCAATATATTACAGGTGTGAGAAAGAATATATTAAATGCTTCATAACATTTATTGTACTGCATTGCACTACAGAGTGCCTGGATGTGCAATGAAGATTCAAAATGTTTAAGTGTGTGTGTGTGTGCGTGTCTGTGTGTGTGTCTATGCGTGTGTGTGTGTTGTAGAACTGCTGCGCTGGGGATCTCCTTCGGTCTGGCATTCCTGCTCTTGACTGTGATCCTGCTGCTTTGCTTCGCCGGTCACATTCTGGTGGGTTTATTTAGAGATTGGTCACTGAAATCACAGACACACATACATAAGGCACAATCACACATTTGCATGAATGCACCGTTGCCAAATTTGTGTTTTTGACAAAAATATGAAAAGCATCTTTACATTTTTATTCTTTTTTCTCTGTATTCTGACATGTTTCCTACAAATAGATGTTTTTCATTAAATACTGTGGACTTATACTGGACTTTAGCCCCCCCAGACATTAACAGGTCCAAAATGTGGCGACTAGGTTACATTATTTGTTGTCTGCCCTCAGTCGTGACGCAGTCATGCCAAGTCTGTTTATTATAGACAATCTGGGCTCGTTATATCCCCGGAAAGTCTAAGTGAATTAACCAATTAAAATATTATTGCTAAACAAACACTTTTGCCAAAGATTGAGTGTTGAATGTTTTCAGGACAGTAAGCCTTTCTCTTCTGAAGCAAACCTGATAGAAAATGAAAGAAATTAAATATGAGATTTAAAATGCTGATATGTTTGGCCTTCTCTGAAGGCCTTGAGGACACTGAGGGTTCCCCACTGATGGATGGACATAGTGGTTGACACAATCCTAAACAAAAAATAAATATATTAGTATACTTTGTTGATAGTAAGCTTTGTTGTAAGTTTCCTGAGAATCTTGATAATTAATACCTATATTAATAAATAATCAAACCGTGTCTTTCCTTCAATGTTAAAGTACTTTTCATTTTTTATTCCTTTTCTACTTATTTCCAAAGTTGATCAAGAAATCATGAACTTAGAAAATCCCCGTTTGACCTTTCATGAAATAAGTTTTTCATTCAAAGTTACTGTTAAAAGGAGATGGCTTGTTGAATTATGTAATATTGTATTTTTCATCTAATTTTCTTTCTATTTCTATTCGTATTCTGCGGATTCAACGACTCATCACTTATATAGGGATTTATAGGCATTATTGAGGAAAAGCCCAATTTTACTGAAACTTCTAAACAAGTGTGGAAAAGAATAGTAACTAGTGAAAACTGTATTGCGGATATATTTGCTTTTAATGCTGGGTTTATATCTGAGGCACATCCCATCACCTACATTATTGAGGGTGGCAACAACAAGGTTCAAAAAAAGAATAAAAGTTTTTGAATAAAGTGATCAATCTCAACATCTCACACAGATTCAAATGCTTAAAACACCCAAGCACAACATTTTTAACTACCAGGGATATTAAGAAAAGGCCAAGTAATCCTGTAGACAGCAAAGTTTCTGTGGGCTGATTAACCTCTTACTCCCCATCAATTCACCGCTCCTGTTTATCATCCAGCACACTAGGAGGGGTGGCTTTTATTTACAGGTTGCTCTGGTTGCTTGTCACAAGTGTTTTATAGACAACATTGGAGAAGGACACAAATGACTATCTAGACCTACGCTGAGACAAAGCTGCCCCTAGTATTAAAAATATAAAACCGACCTTTCCCTAAATCAATCCAGTTCTTCCTCACACTAAAGTCTACGGGGGGATACATTTTGAAAATGATCCATGAAATAGTTTTGGAGGTATCTCTGGAAAAGTAAGTCTGTAAGATAAGAAACATAAAAATAAAACACAATGTAGACGATAGAGATCTCCCCGTTGTGGTGAATAGAACTCCATGATGAAGTTCTTCTTCATGAAAGATTAAAGGATTATTTTGCTGATCGCCAAGTGTCGGACCTCCATCTGTGATGGAGGTGGGTAGTTAGTCTTGCAGTATGGAAATGACAGCTAAACGACAGCAGACTGAGAGAGAACGTTTTAGTTTTACAGCTTAAAAATGATTTGCTAAAAGGAGAATGTGATGGATCATGATTGGATATTGGGAGAATATGAGGCTTTAGATAACAGGAGTATGCCTGTGATATAGAGGTTGTTTTTTTTATAGAGGTAATTATGTATGTCAATGTTTAGTATGTATGTGAAAGATGAATTGTGGTTTTCTTTCTTGTTTTGATTTGCTCTGGTGTGGTAAGAACAACTGAACTGCCCTGAGCTATAAAAATACCTGCAGTACAAACTACCTAACCTGCAAACTGGGACTGCAGCCTATCATTGTACGAGTAGGAGGACAGAGAGTATTCACTATCAACTGTAAAATAATTATTTTATGCCTAAAAAAGGCACATCGGGTTACCGTTGTTCAAACCATCCATTCCTTCATCCTTCCATACGTCACGCAGAATAGTCATATCAACATCTCCACAATAACAGCTGTGCAGAGTTCTCAAGTTAAATTTCACAAATGTTTTGTAGGGGGCCCTAAAAGTTTGCAACTCATAATTAGTATCTTCAACTGGATTATTTTATTATCTTTTTTAGGCACATTTGAACTTTTTCTTATCATTTTGGTCAAATTCTAAGGTTATGGCGTATCCACATCAGAACAAATTGCATTTTTCCACTAGCAGGGACATCTTTGTTCTGGAACCAAATGGCTTTAGTTTGTTCTTGCTTCTATTGACTGCTTGTTACTTCCCCCCCCCTGTTGTAATCAATTCCTCTGTGTTTTGCCTCATCAGCACGGAAGGAAGTTGTCCATCTGCTCTCTCACCTGGTTCCCCACTTCTTCTCGCATCATCGTCACCAATAACCCCTGGTTGCGATTGGTTCTCACCATGACGACCACTGCCCTCATACTGGTGATGGCTGTCTTTAATATGGTGAGAGGACATTAACAAGCACAGATGTCACAGATGTGTGAGGTGACTGTGGAACTGGAAGTCCGGTATCTGCTTCAGCTGATGCAATAGTCAAGTAGAAAATAATATCTTTTTTATTGTATACTAGGTAACAAAGTTTATCTCTTAAGATTATACAGAATCTTTATTAAAATGCAATGTGAATCTCCTGAGATCCTGTCAGTGTTCATCGTTTCAATATAACAATATTACAGTAACACGAGAAAATGAAAATGTCTATTAAATTCATTAGTCTGACTATGATACCAAAACTAAGTTTTTCAATGATGTCCACGCCGTTGTTATGTAACACTTACGCATAATGCATTATTAAAGTTGCCACAGACCTTAGTAATGCATTCTGTTCTTTTTTTTATAGCCATGCATTTGCAAAGTTGAATATCACATTAGTTTGTAAAATTGATATACAGACTGAGCATGAAGCACAATATACGTCTCATGACTGTGAGGTTGCTTTCATTTTTCACCGTGTGGACAACGCTCCTAGAATGATTAAGTGCTTGTTTGGTATCCTGTCACATTCCCACATTATGTTTAGAGTATATTTCCTAGAGGTAGGCCCTTTACCTTTGTCATCAACATTCTTTGTCTAGCAATGGACAACCTGTTTGTTCTTCAATCATTATAGATAGATATAATATATAGTAGAATAATGACATGTTCAGCATTTAATTTTGTTGTTGGGACTTGCTTCTTTCAGGAAAATAAATGTACAGTTGCCTGGTTATCTTTGTGATAGTGACAGCAGCAATCCCAACACAGGATAAACGCCTGTCATTAATCAATCCGGCCATAGTAGGGAAATCAAATTTCGTGGGGAACTGGTCTGACGCACATGGTGTTCTCATTCTAAAATCCATTTCCTTGTGTGATCAGTGATGAAAACATGAAGGTTTAACCGGTTAAATTAATTTCCATTTATGTGTATAAAGTAGTACGTGCTTAGGATTCTAATCGTTTAACAAACACGGGCCAGATAATGTGCATACTGAATAAAAGATAATGTGAATTAACCTAGAAGAAAATGTTAGAAGATTTTGAAAAATTATAATTTACAAAAAAACCTGAAAAGTCATAGTGAGAGAATAAGGAAGACCCGATCAGAAAAAGTCCGTAAACAAAAAGTTTAGTCGACATAAAATGACACACGAGAGTGAGAAAAAAGTTCAAGTTAATCTCCACAGCTCATGTTATATTTTATCAAAACAAAAAATAATCCAAACACTAGGAGACTTTCTAACCTTTACCCTTCTGTATTTTTTGTTAGTTCTTCGTGGAGGATTCTGGAGGATCCACAGAGAATGTCCTCACAACTATTAGACCTGTGAATGTGACTAACGACAGCTCTTTGGACTACCCCAAGGACATCACCGGAGAAAACAGGTTTTATCTGCCAGTAAGTGAAATGGAGAAGAAGGAGAGGTTGAGCGAGGTGAATATGTTGGTATTTCAGAGATGTTCACTATTCTGGAAAATGTATCCTAGATTACAAAATTTGAAGGTTCTGCTTACATTAATTAATGTATCTGTAAATTTTACAATATGGCTTTCAGGGAAATGTTTTTCTTTGACTCTGGATATGTTTATTAGTCACATGTTGGTGGGAACTCAGAATTTAAATCCACTGAGGCAAATGTTTGAAGCAGCCGTGTCACTTAGTTTTCTAGTTTCTGAAGGAAAGCCTTTTTCAGCTCTTTCAAAATCAACAGCATTATGGCAACATTGGACCCACTCCTGATTTTGTGTGTATCACATGGTAGACTATATCGGATCTTCAAACACAATTTTAAAAAAAACAAAGGCAACGTGAATAAACTCAAACAACAAGTTTCAAAACGACAGTTTAATTTATTTATTTATACCGGTTTGAAAAAGTATACGCCCTCCGGGATTTAATATCTAGCTGTTCCACCTTTAACTGCAACAACTGCAGGTAAACATTTCCAATAATTTGATTTTAATTTTGTCATATTATTCAAGCAATTTTGGAAGGTCAGCTACTTCTGGAACAGTTCACTGTGGTTCCAAAACTCCTCCATTTGTAGATCATGTGTCTGACTGGATCTGTGATGTCATAAAGCCTTAGAACTAACTTCTAAAACTCTTCCCCTGCAGACTGATGTATTCAGTCATGTTCTTCCTCATTTTCTCTAGAATTTATTTTGATATTGCCGTAGTGTGCTACTGCTGAGACTTAGGAGGACTTCACTGTTTCTGTAAAGGGTCTATTGAGGTGATGATGTGATGACCTGTAGTAATCAGGTCTTAGCATGTCTTAATGTCTCAAACACAGAAAAAAAAGAAGAATATATAGATACATACATAATAGGCACATATTGCCTATACACGTCAAGTGTATGTCTATATACAAACCCGCTCCCACCAACCAGTTGGGGTAATACATAAATATTCAAATATATGAACATACTTGGTTCATATATTAACGCTTGAAAACATACTTGTTGTTATATTTCACATATACATACATGTAGTGAATGCATGAATACATACAGAAATCACTAAATTGCAAAATGAATCATACTTAAAGATATATACCTGGTATTTGCCCCATTTTGAGGTGTAGTCTTTCCATCTGTCAGTCATTCAAGTTTTTGTATTTCCTTTCTAAGAAGGGAAACACCTTTTCATGCTGGCAAATTAGGCATTTGGTATCATTTTTGCCTTATTAAATACATCATTTGAAACTTGCATTTTGTCTTTATGTTTAATTTTGTTCTGACAAAATGAAGATCTGACATAGTTTGGTATGAGATGCACGCAGGAAAAAGGGGGTCCAATACAGAGTAAATCAAGAGTTGTGAAGGCAGGAAATATGCCAGTTTGTCAGATTTTTAGGGAGATTTCTTCAAGCTCAAAGCATCCATTCATTGTCCAGATTATTTCAAATAAGCCCAGACGCCTTATTATAACATCCCCTCCTGTTGGAGCAGCCCACTGTATGCTACACTGGATAGCTGTCCTGTTCTCTGGGAGTGGGTGGTGATACTTGCCTCACGTACGACACAAATCTCACGTAGAGCATGTGTGACATATTTTAGGGTGATCAGGTACTTGCCTCCAGAGAAACATTTTTTCTCTCTCTCACTGTCCATCTCCAGTACTTCATCTACTGCTGCATACTGGGCCTGGTGTCATGTTCGGTGTTCCTGAGGATTAACTACGAGCTGAAGATGGTGGTGATGCTGGTTGCTGTGGTGATCTACAACATCATCATCCTCCAGACACACGCTTCTCTGCTTGATGGATTTAGCAAAGCGCTGTATTCCACAGATGCACTGGATAGGTACCTGTAGCCTGGGTACTCACACACACACACAGTCACAAAGCCCACTTCCATTCAGTGCTGTCAGTTTGAATCCTTCCACCTACTTCTGACCCTGCAGCCTTCTTACATCAGTCGAGCCGAGCCTGTTAAAATGACTAATGTAACTGGACCCTGGTATCAGGAGTCGACTCTGGAGTGTTGCTGAGGTAGCAATATCTCACATGTCAATCAGGTGTAAGACCTGGAGAGTAGGATGATGAGATGCAGACTGTGATGAGCTGAATTCATTTTTTATGTGTGACTGGCAGCTCTCACTTTTCCTTTTCAGAGCACTGGTGAAGAAATACTTTTTCCAATCTATCCTATTTCTCTTTTTTTATTATATATCACCTTATATCTATTATTATGAGGAATATGTCTATCCATCATGTTGGATGTTAGAATAGCTAAGCAATTTTAACTGACGTGGAAGTAGACCTTTACCACCTGATGCACAAATGGACTTTCTTGACCAGTAGCAGTAATTTACACTTCATTACCTTAACAGATATCCTGGCAATGTATTGGGTTTTTATGTCTCAACAGGGTTTGGTTAATTGTAATGTCACCATTAAGAGCAACATTAATTATACCAGTAACTGGTAACATTCTAAACATCCTATAATTTTAATGGTCCATATACATCACTAAACCGACACCTATGAAAATGTTTATTTTCATCTTTATGTCTAAAGAAAATATCTCGACAACATCGGTGATCATTTGGCCAATCTGTTGCAATCAGGCTCAAACTAATTATGTAAAGTATTAAAAAAGGGTTCAAAAATGTAATATTAAATAAATGAATTGCAAATCATTTTATATAATCATATGATTATGATGTGTAGAATCATGTTCAGAAATGTTTTTGAAATTATGGCAAGTTCACAAATCTTTACTGTATAAACAACAATCAGCCCTTAAAATGATAACTACTGACATGGGAAGCAGGAAAAACAACAGCTATCTTGTTATAAGGATTTCTGAAAATTGATGGACTATGTTAGGCAACAAGTGAACAATTTGTGATTAATTTTGATGGCCAGATAGGGAGAGCGTTGTCTGAGCCGACAGAGGAGCTACTGTAGCACAACTTTCTGAAACAAAACTGTAAAAGATTGTGAAAGAGAACTTTTACAGCATGCAGGGCACCACAAAGCTGTCTATGATGGCTAAAAAAGGGCGATTTACACAGTACAGGCATGTGGTTTTAAAGTTATGGCTGATTGTATTATATCAAGGCTTCATAGGTATTCTTATTAGTGAGGGATATTATACAATACTGTTAGACTTTCACAGGACAGTCAGCATTGTGATCAATAAGTATATTATATCTCTCCTCTCTCTCTCTCTCTCTCTCCTCTCCCCTTCTCTCTCTCTCTCCTCTCCCCTTCTCTCTCTCTCTCCTCTCCCCTTCTCTCTTCACAGACCAGGAGTGCTGAAGGATCTAAAGACAATGGGCTCCGTATCTCTTTTCATCTTCTTCATCACCCTACTGGTATTAGCCAGGCAGGTCAGTAGTTTATTTAAACTGGCCCCTACAGAAATAACCAGACGCCTGTATGAAACAGTGAAATGTAATTAAAGCATATTTCAAATTTAATGAGTTATAACTTTTCCGAGGTCATTGGCTGCAGTTATATCCACCTTATTTTGGCCATTCAGTTCTGACTCAGAAAACATGAGGGGAGATTTAGCAAAAGGGTAGAGGCTACCAGTAGTGGATTTAAATAACCTCCACTCCTTTGCAGAATTTAATTTGGGAGCTGGCAATCATGCTTTCAAAGACTTGGCTCGCTGTGCTCAAAGATCAGAAAACTCGTTCAGATGAACATTTTTTTCAGGCTGGCCCTCATCCTTCATCTCCTCTGTGTCCACAGCCCTTCACTTTATGTCAGAGTTATTCTGAGCTGACACAGATTTGGTGTGCATGTATTAGCTTTCTTTGGGGTACCATCCATCATCCCTGACCCGAAAGCAGATATTCTGGACAGAAAGACTCCCCCAAAAGGCTCCAATAATTTAGTTACGGATCCCCTCATTCTGGGTCATTGTCACCAGGAGGGAGGGGAGATTTTGTTTTTGAAAGACAACTTTGCTAGAGAAAAAACTCTCAATCACTCTCATCTCTTTCTCTTGGTTTCAATTCATCACAGACTTTGAGGATTAATTGTTTTTGCCCTTCCATATGCTGTTGGGAAATAAATTGCTGTAGTAAATCCTTCCTCAATAGTCATCTAAACAAATCTGGAAATAGATTGAAAGTTGTTAATAATGGCGTCAGTGGATGCCTTTAAAAAAGAATAAAAATGTCTGCCAGAAAGCTTGGGAAAATGAATTTTCCCTCCTTTAAGTTTGCAAAAGAGCCCACTTTTAATCATTTAGTCAGATGGAGGAGAAAGCAAATTAGGAGATCTAAGGCATATATCTATAATTTATCCCTGAAGAACGGACAAATGATGGGGCAAAGCTCATTTACTCGCTAGTTAGCTGGGTTCTCAAAAGCAGTTGCTTCATCTGGCCTACTTTCTGCACTCCTGGAGATCCTGGGGTTTCTCTACATAGGAGAGGCAAATGATCACAGTCCTCATATACATATGTGTACATACACAAATAGCTAAGATGAACTATGCTTTAAAGGGAGTCTGAATTTCTATTTTCAGCCTCAGGTCATCAGGAATACTTCGGAAGATTGTGTCACTGAGCAGCATAGGTCTATACTGGGCTTCTTTTAAATTGGCATCATACTGTACATTAATCGCTAGTGGGAGTAATATTCAGTTCACACATAAATCACGCAGAATACCAACTACTTAAATGAAATAAATCTCACTAAGAAACTAAAAGCACTCCCACATGCTACCACACACATGGTGTAGGAGCCGAACCACAGGTAGCCTGGAGCTTTCACATACACCGGAGCTTTGTGAGGTGTGTTCAGGGAGCAAAACACACACTCCTGACAGAGAGATGGAAAGTGTCTTCAAGAAGTAATAGCCTAAACATTCAAAAAGAACTGGTGGCTATCTTTTATGTGAAATACCCCCGCCTGCTTATTGTTTGCTTGAGAAGGAGAATGGAGGCGCTCACACTGTTCCATTGTCAAATTATTCTATAAATACCAAGTACGCCATTTCGTTCGGCTGTGTTTTCACGTGAATCCTGTGCATTTTCATTCAGTAGCAAAGGTTTGGAGTGAAATAGAGCCCATCTTCGAGAAAGGTTCTTGATCATTCCTCATTCAAATGTAATTCCACTGGGAACCATTCCCTTATATGAATTATAAGTAGGTTTGCAAAATTGTGTAACACTCATAAACATAATTTCTCAGAATAATAATAATGAGAATAAAATCCCAATACAGAATTGAAAGGATTTTGGGGAATGTTCAATCCCAGAAATTGCTTGATCTCAGTATGGACTGACAGTCTGTTACGTTTAAGTTTAGATGCTGACTCAGGCTCAGGGTGGTTTTAAAGTGAGTGCTGGGGAAGAAAGGGAGGCTGGCTGCAGGTTGATGGTGGTTTAGATATGGCTGAGCCTGAGCTGGCTGAGGAGTGGGAACTGGTTGGTAATGACCAGTGGCTGCAGGTGAGACAGGAGGCACAGGGTTCCCGAGCCCAGGGAGCACAACAGGAGGATGGCAATATTGCCAACCACATGGTTGGTCAATAATCTTGCAATGGGAGGAGAATCCAGAGCTGATGCACAGCAGCAGATGGAATGATTCTGAACTGGATTGCAGCCAGCAATGATTCAGGTGTGTGGGGTTCTACCCTGAACACATAGACAGCTGCTGAGGGGGGAGAAAGGGAGGAGGCACGGGCTGTGAGTCAGCCAAAATTGTTCAACTTTAGGGCTTATGACCACATCAGCATCAGAATCAGAATGGGATTTTTTGTGGGGGATTTTTTCATATTCTGATCTTGGATGTTCGTCTTAGTCACTGAAATAATAATCACAGAATTCTGAGGTAAATGTAGGTGAAACATTAAAAATCTGCTGTTTTTCTGAATGAATGTTGTACATCTGAATGAGAATATACGCGAGAGCTGGATTTCGTGGAGTCAACCATGTCCTGCATGTTTAAGTTTAATCCAGTTTTATTTTGGTCTTAGCTTTAGACACTGGGGTGTACTCAGACAAAAAACCCCATGAGGACTACTTCCCCAAGATAACTTGAACTTATGTGGCGTGCTTCACGGATAAAATACATCTGAATTACATTCATGCTACATGGGGCAGTCACGGAAAATACAGCCATCTTGTTACTTTTGGAAAAACATAGCTGCACATGAATGCATCGGGCTCCTGTAAGTTTCTTCAGTGGCCTGTGGATCAGAGTGCTGGGCCTTTATGACACAGGTGTCTCTTTACTCTGTGTCCTCCTGTAACAGAATGAATATTACTGTAGGTTGGACTTCCTGTGGAGGGACAAATTCAAAAGGGAGTGCGAAGAGATTGAAACCATGGAGAACCTCAACCGGGTTCTGCTGGAGAACGTGTTACCCGCCCATGTGGCTGGACACTTCCTCGGACGCAACTGGAAAAATGAGGTTATTTACCAACTGTGTTTATGTTTATTGTGTGATACACTGTATTTCTACATGATTTATATAAAGGGACAGTTCAACATTTTGGGAGATACGCTGTAATGTCCATAAAATAAAAATGTAGCTTGATCAAGAAGGTGCTTATAAGACACAGCTTAGATAGTTGACCATCTAAGTTCAAGGACTGCAGCCTTCGTATGCTGTGTTCGAAGAACAGATACTGCTCTCCCGCCATAAGATTTATTTTATCCAGGTGATGATAAGATTATTTTTCTCAAAACTGAATGCACCAGCATAAGAACAGGCTTAAAAACTCGTAACAGGCTTAAAAAATATGTTGTTTTTTTTGCTCCATTTATGTTGCTGTTACTTCTGCCACAAATTATTTCCAACTAATTTATTTAATTTCAATTAAATGTTATGACATGTTTATTGTAGAGTCAAAAGTCCAATGTTTTATACAGCCAGTGGGAAAATATTGGAATAATTTACTCTGATTAAGTGAAATTAATGCAAACTTATACATAAACCTGATGTTTTTATTTAATAATTACATAAACATTGATAGAGAACTTCTACATGAAGACAATGTGGTCATTTATATGTTTAATATTGAATATTTAAATTAAGTTGATACATTGCAAATGAATCAATTTTTACATGCATCACATTAATTAGATCAAATTATTTTGGTATCATTTTTTTTTTCAGTATAGAATTTCTACCAGTATACCTTTTTCTGCAACCAAAGTTTATACCCTTACTTCAACCACACCGCATCTTTTACTACTACCAAACTGCGTTTTCTGCCGATTTAACTATAACTGCAAATCAGCTGATCGACTCCGGCTGTCAGTGTTGCTAGGCAACTGAATCTGCCTTTGTGATGTGAAGTTAAGAACAGGAAGAGCTTGTTGCGTAAACAGGAAATTCACTGCCTCGTTCAAATGAACTCAGTAGAAGGACAGTGACCCTGAATTTAGACGAAGCTTTAGAACTATACCAAAAACAAAGCAATTGTTCCTTTTTTGGATCAATTAAACAAAAACTAATCATTTAATTTATGACCATTAGAGGTGTTAGTGGTGGTGTAAGTGGATTTGGTCACTTTTGAACAGTCAGGCTGTTGTCTGCCCAAGTCATTATTTTTGAGCACAAAGATAATTTAGTCTATTTGGGAGAAAAAATAATAATGGGCGGTGGAGGGAAAAGAAGACTCACTCTTGAGTCAATGAGAAGTACAGACTCTAGTAAAAGGACACTTTTTATTCAACGGTTTTTTACTCAAGTAAGAATGAAAAAGTACAAACTGTGAGATATACTATAGTATAAAAGTAAAAAGCCATCTTTTCAGCCAAACTTCTACTGGCTGTTTTAGTGTAAACCAATCTCAACCTCATGTCTTATAAATAGAATATTAATTAATCATTATTTCACCCTCTATTGCTGTATTCAGAATGTATTCAGTGTGAATGACCATGACATATAACAAGCACTGACATCATTTTCATCAAGTTTCTTGCTTCCGTTTCTTCCGTTTCATCCTTTCACACCTTTACGTCTGTCGTCATGTTTACGTCTGTCGTCATGTTTACCTCTGTCGTCATGGTTACCTCTGTCGTCATGTTTACCTCTGTCGTCATGGTTACCTCTGTCGTCATGTTTACGTCTGTTGTCATGTTTACGTCTGTCGTCACGTTTACGTCTGTCGTCATGTTTGCGTCTGTCGTCATGTTTACGTCTGTCGTCATGTTTGCGTCTGTCGTCATGTTTGCGTCTGTCGTCATGTTTACGTCTGTCGTCATGTTTGCGTCTGTCGTCATGTTTGCGTCTGTCGTCATGTTTGCGTCTGTCGTCATGTTTACGTCTGTCGTCATGTTTACGTCTGTCGTCATGTTTGCGTCTGTCGTCATGTTTGCGTCTGTCGTCATGTTTGCGTCTGTCGTCATGTTTACGTCTGTCATGCTTGATATGCACCGATGGATCCACAAAGAGATCTTCTTCTCTGTGTATTATTGCCCATTCAGGTTGAAATCAGTCTTGATGTCCGATAAGCACACAACAGCGCTAAATAAAAATAATCTTTTTAACTTAGAGGTCTGTTTTGAAAATTTAAGGGGTAAAAAGTTCAGTGAGAATTGCGTTTAAAAAAAGTAGGGTGTAAAATTCTATAAATTGTCAAAAAAATAAACACTATAATATCGATTCCTTACCTTAGTTTAAGAAGAGTGATGAAGTGTTTACACCTATGTGAATAAATAAATAAATAAAAGATCTATAAAACATGCACAGTGATATTGGCATGTCATCAGTATCTGCTCAAAAAGCATTAGTGAAAAGAGTTGAATTATGCACTTGCATCCTGAACCCTTCAATAAGGTAAGGGATATTATGGGATGGTCATATCCGTCGCTGCAGATATTAATTTATTCGTGGAGTGCCGAGGATGGATTGCTGGGGGAAGAAAATAATTGTGGCTACCACTTTAAAACCAAACTGCCCTTTTAAGGATTGATAACTTCATAAATTGTTTATTGATTAGGTCTTAAGAACTTCATAAATCATAAATAAATGAGTATAAATAGGTTATAACATGGTTTTCAACAGTCAATGCATGTCCACTACTTGGCATGATCGTTTCACTACAGCAGTTTTTTTCAAATCTCAGATCTTGCTCATCTTCCTTAAGTTTTGTCTCTTCCAAAAAGAGACAAAACAGTTATTTATTTGGCGAGCAACAAGTCTCTGCTGGGCTTTTATTTGAAAACTATTTATGGCAGCTACTTTATGATTTCTAAAATGTTCACAAATTAATCAATAACTTCAGTATAAACAACTGAAAAACCCTTCATAAGGGTAGTCTTACTGTAAAAAAGAACACAACTGTGTATTTAAATGAAATCTGAAACCCTCTTATGCGCCTGACCTGAATTATTCTGCCTGTTACATGTTAGACGCATTGTTTTCTTTTTCTTTTCTTTATTTCATTCCTGTTACCCTGCTGCTGTTGCATCATTATATAGTATTCCTGCATCCAAGTCTAGCCTACTTGCTGAACATTCCTACATGTGTCCTAAATTCCTTTCATTTCTGTACATGCACTGGTCAGACTCAGCATCCTCATTACTTCTATTCTTACGTCCATCGTGGGTCTTTCCTGTGATAAATTCAGCCTCTATTCTGTCGCTGCGCCGACCCAGTGCTCTCACAGAGATGATTAAAGTTTAATTTTATATACGTAACGAGTCGGTGCAATCGCTCAGTGTTTCCGTTCAGCTCGTAGATCTGTCTATGGTTGGGGCTGATTTAATCCACAGACCATCCGTCTTTAACTTTCCTTCACCTGTGCTCGATCAGCACACAACACCATGCCGTTATCTTCCTCTCGCTTGTCATCAGGACCTTTATCATCAGTCGTACGAGTCGGTGTGCGTGATGTTCGCCTCCATCCCAGACTTCAAAGAGTTCTACACAGAGTCTGATGTCAACAAGGAAGGACTGGAGTGCCTTCGTCTTCTCAACGAGATCATAGCAGACTTTGATGAGGTAAACAACTCTCAAGCTGATAATCCCAGCAGTCTGACAAAGAGAAAATAATAATAGTCTATCCTTTATGCATCACATGTTACACAGTACATACATACTGTACAGCGTCGTGAGATATATCTCTGCATTTAACCCATCCCTGAGGGAGCAGTGGCCGGCCCCTGTGAAGCTCCGGGGGAGCTGAGCTTTCAGGGTCTAATAAGATCCTACTGCTTTTCTGAGAGGCTGCCCCACTGGGCGGTTCTGCTCTACAGTACCGGACAGATGTACCAGCATTAGGCAGAGAGCGAGGATTCTTTTCTACCCCTGTGTGGTTGTTCTGTTGTGAAATGTACTTTTAATGTGTCCTCAGTTGCTGTCCAAACCCAAGTTCAGTGGAGTGGAGAAGATAAAGACCATCGGCAGCACCTACATGGCTGCAACTGGACTCAATGTGACCCCAGGACCAGAGTGCACACAGGCATGCTTTCACACACATCCCATGAACACACATTTAGTATAGCCTCCACACTGATAGCTACACAAGTGTCCCCTAGTGTCGGTCGGTACCACCTGAGGGGAATAATGCTTCACGGGATTTTTGGAGAGTTCGAAAATATGGGATTGTTACTGCATGAGTGACGCCCATTTTAATTTAACATTAAGGTAAACATTTCTGATAAGTGCAAAGTATAGCATACAT
This sequence comes from Lophius piscatorius, assembly GCA_009660295.1. Taxonomy (NCBI): domain Eukaryota; kingdom Metazoa; phylum Chordata; class Actinopteri; order Lophiiformes; family Lophiidae; genus Lophius; species Lophius piscatorius. The sequence goes on along the minus strand of VRLP01001590.1, from coordinate 32,901 downwards.
CAGCCATAACATTAAAACCCCCTTTTTACTATTGTGAAATGACCCTTTTTACTGCCAAAACAGCTCTGTGATGTACTGTGTTCTCTGACACCTTCCTATCAGAACCTGCAGTAGTTCTACTGTAGGTTCAAACAACAACACAGGCTAGCCTTTGCTTCCCCTGTGCATGACTGAGCACCCAAGGCTGCACTATGACGTATTGTGTAGCTGTCATAAATTGGTTCATGTTGAGAACCTTGAGCTTGCTCATTTTTTTCTGCTCTAACAAATGAACTTCAGAACAAAACTTTCCCTTACTGCCTAATATATCCCACCCACTGACAGGTGCCCCTGTAACAACATAATCAATATTATCGTCAATTCACCGGTCAATAGTTATTCTGTAATACCTTTTTCTATACATTTTCACCTTGTTTCATCGTCAGTCATCCGTCAACAACGAACGGTTTGTCACAATAATAGTTGAAATTAAACTACATCAAGTTTCCAGTTGACATTGGATTTCTTCATCGCAGCATATCAACATTTATTAGTTGTCCTAATTTTTTTTTCCTTCTTCTTTTGATTATTTGCGCCTGTAGCCTGATGTAACTTCCTTTAATTGGTCCTTCAGTCTGAGCTATAGCAGTCAACAGGAGCAAAAGTGCTGCAACTCAAGGAAACACGTGCAAAAAGAAAAAAACACAAGCAAATTAAGGAAACATTTTCATTAATTTGACAACACGTGCAGCATTTGGAACACGTGCCGCATAAGCCACAACACAATAGAAGTGTTTACAATGGACACTTATAGCATTACAAAAGGAGGCTTTTGTAATGCTTCAATTAAAGAATAGAACAGATATAATACATAAACGTTCATAGAAACAAATCACGGTCAAACACAGGCAGAAATAGATTTTGTAGCTGATGTTCCAAGTGTAGGCATTGTCATGGTGACACCAGAAGTCCATATGCGTGATGACGCATGAGAGTTTTTCTAAAGCCAGAGGTGATGTTGTGCTGCAAAAAAATGATACTGACCACTGGCACGTTGAACATTATTTAATCTGGTGTAGAAAGGCTCAGGGTCAATCCTAACCCTTCCTCACATTCAAGAGGATTGAAATAAAAAGTGCTCAATTCAGTTCTTTAAAATGTTTTTGGCTTTGGGAATAAGAAACATAAAATGCACCACCTACTAACTACTTAAGTGCTGAGTTTAAGTCCTCTTCGACCTGTGTGGGGACGCAAACCTTCCATCTCTGTAGGGGGCGAAATATAAAAGGAAGTTGTTAATGAGTCAGGTTTCATCAAGAACAAAAGTGATGAAGTGTCTGTTTTAATTCTATAGAGCAGTATCTCCGATTCCACTGTATGAATTTGAGATTTCAAATCTCATTGTTGGTTCTGTGTACTTACTGACCTCCTTGTTATTACTGATATATCCCTTTGTAAAAACAGGTGAAATAGTGCTTCTAACCTTTTTCCTCCTTCACATTCCCATCAGGAGCATGACAGGCAGTACACGCACATTGGCACGCTGGTGGAGTTTGCCTTTGCTCTAGTGGGGAAGCTGGACGTCATCAACAAACACTCCTTCAACGACTTCAAACTCAGAATTGGTGAGAACTTTTCCACACGGCAACACTACGAGCACCGATGGGATTTTTTTTCTCTCTCGAAAAGGCTGATGGCGTGTGATTGTCGTAAATGTGATTTCTCGACAGGGATAAACCACGGCCCAGTGATTGCAGGCGTCATCGGTGCCCAGAAACCCCAGTATGACATCTGGGGGAACAGTGTCAATGTGGCCAGTAGGATGGAGACCACTGGGGTGCTGGGGAAAATACAGGTGGGATGTGTGACACACAAATTCAGGTGCGCACCTTCCAGAATGCTGGGAAACTTATCATCCACCGCCACAAACGAGGAGAGGATCTTGGATCGGGTTCTGTCCGTCTTTCCCTCTGTTGATCATGTTTCTTTTTCGGTGCATAACTTCAAAGCTATTTGATTTTTTTTTTTCACACAGCAAACTAGTCCCAAAGTTCTCTTCTATGGTTACAAGTTGAATTGGACTTATTCTACTGGTATTGTTTCCTTTCTGGAGCATAACTCTCCAGAAATACCGTACCATATTATTTTTCAACAAACTCAATACACTGAAACCAGGTGCTGTTGCGGTACCTTTAACTATTTTGTTTTTATGTGTTTTTTTCATTTCCATGGTTACATAATAACTTGGACTCACTTTGCTGGTCAGTCTTGCTCCAGGAGCACAACTCAAAAATTGTTAAAATTTTTTTTTTCAAAACCATTTACATGCAACATCCAAATAATGAAGTGGTGCCTTTAACTATCTAGTTTTGTTTTTTTTCCATTTCAACTGTTACATGTGGAATTGGTCTCTTTCTGGAAGGTTTTCTTTTCTGGAACATAGTTGGTATATTAATAAATACTTATACACCAACGAACAAGTACTGAAGTGGTGCTTTTTCTGCTCTAACGTCACTTGTATCATTTTCTTTAGTTTCCATGGTAACCCGTATAGGTTTGTCTCATTCTATGAGTGAGATTTGTTTAGTATAAGAACTTATATATCCCTCATAATATAAGAGGGGTTCCCAGCGCGTAACTCAAAAGTGGTTCTTTATATTTCCACAAATATGCACAGTGGAGAGTTGTCCTTGGATGTTTTGGGAAGTGTTTATTAATGAAATGGACCTTTTGTGATATATAACATAAGATAAGATAAACCTTTATTAGTCCCACAATGGGGAAATTGAAGGGTTACAGCAGCAAAGAGCACACAAATCAATATAACAGAATAAAATATAAATATGAATATTAATATATACTAGTGTTTTACACCATAATATAAATATTACACCATAATATAAATATAACATTATACAGGAAATATATTTCCTGTATATAAGACTATACAGGAAATATAATAGAAATATTACAATATATGCAACAACAAGGACTCAACTGGACAGGAACAATCAAACTTTTCTTTTTTATTCTCCTTCTTGAATGAAATGTGCTCGCTCATCAGCATGTTCTCTATGTCTGTGTCTTTCGTTGCAGGTAACCCAGGAGACGAGTCACATCTTATCGACACTAGGCTACATGTGTTCGTGTCGTGGAATCATCAATGTGAAGGGCAAAGGAGAACTGAAGACCTACTTTGTTCACACAGAGATGACCAGATCTCTGTCACAAGGGACCGTCATGCCTTGAGTGCGCCACACAAACCAAACAAATAAGATTTCACTGTGTGGCCATAGGAATTATTCATAATAATCCGTATGCTAGAAACCAGCTGCACAATGAATAGAAGATTGTCAAAAAAGTTTTTTTTCCCCCTCTTGCCAGTTGAAAGCAGAGCCGGAGTCACTCGCCACAGTCCTTCAACACTGCAAATCACATGGTTATAGCATCTCTAGTGGAAAAAGGGAATCGCCCCTAGGAGTCTCTTTACTGTCTGAAGAAGTGACTGACTAAAGAGAGGTTTAATAAATTAGTGCATATATCAAGGACATCAGTCATCCATCTGTACAATAGACGTGGTGTTGAGCTAATTAGCCTTCCCAGTTTTGCAGCGTTTCAGAGCCTTACACCTGAGCCGCCTGTCGAGCTGTGCTTTTTATAGCTGCCTGGTCGGGACTGCGAGCCGGTTTACACCATTTTATCCAAATAGATGTTACAATAGTTCATTGTCATAAGAAGGTGACGCCAACAACAAATCGCTTGTGTGATGGTTCGTTGGCAAAAACCTGTTAATTGTATTTATATTTTTAGAGCCGTGTTCGTGTCCCGCTGAAGAGTAGGTGTACTCAGGCACAGGATTCAGTAGAGGTTTCTTTGTTTTTTTATAATCTATCTGGAGCCAAACCAACAGTAATGTATTTAAATGATCACTGCCATTCTGTTGTTATTCATTAAATATTTGTATAAAGGCACATACTCTGTCTTTATGTCTGTCTTTGTTAAGAGCTTTGGTTGGAACGATTAGACAAAAATAGAGGTTTTATTTAGGCTGAAATATTAATTCTAGTCATTAGACATGCACAACGCAGTAACAAACCAAACCAAACTATTTATATAGTTTATAAATTATTTATTTATATTTGGAAAAACAAACAACAGTGTATTTCAAAGAATTCTCTTTTTTAAAGGTGCAGTCTTACATTTGGAGAGATAAACTGTTGTTTTTCAGTGCAGCAAAGTTAAATGAGACATAACTGTTAAAGGTGAGGTTACATCGATCAGCCGCTTAGCTAAGCTTTAAAAAGTGGCCTCAAACTAGTCCTGTGCTGTCGTCCCCACACAAAGGGTATATACCCGAAAAGTCCCCAATCCCATGCGTTGTACAAACCATCCCCTGATTGAACTCACAAATATGAAGTTTTTCCCTTTTGTAAAAAAAAAAAAAAATCAAAATAAGAACTATTGGAGTAAAATATGATACAAACAAGATAGATCTCTTTCAGTCAATTCATATCCACCAAATTTGGACTAGATCGGGCCCATGGTAAGTTATTTTCCATAGTTTTTTAATTTAAAAAAAGCTCCCCCTAGTGAGTAAAATAAGAACTATTAAGACATGATGAATAAAAGACAAATCTCCTTGGGACGATTCATATGCCCCAAATTTGGACTGAATGCCTTGTAAAACATCAAATACAATACATGGAGAAAGCACGTTTCTAAAATATAGCCAACACTAGGGGGGGCTTTATCTCCAAATGTTTTCGGGCTGTAATTTCTCAACCGTTGGTTTGATATAGTCAAAATTTGGATCAAATGACTTGAAGAGATCTGTCTTGTATATATATCATATTTATATCTTATATATATTATAACTATATATATATATATATGTATTAAATAGTTCATATTTTAATTACTAGGGGGAGTTTTTTTCTTCTTTTTTTTTTTAAAATACTGTTTTTCGGACAATTCTAATTTTAAGAGTTAAATCAGGCGGGTTGTTCGCACAATTGGGAGCTTTTTGGGCCTATACCACTGCTGTCAGGGAGGACAGCATAGACCTAATGAATAGTATAATAAGTGTTGATACGCATTAAAGCCATTTCCTAATATTTGACATTTTTAGGGAGACCTAGGGGGTTTGTGTTCAACCAGTCCCCTCAAATTATAATATCAATTTGTGCTGGTATGGACATAACATAATCCCAGACAGGTGAGTCTAGACTACAATTACAATTTTCATTTCTATCTGATGGGATATAATGTGCAGCAAGTGAATATTTCATCCTGTGGCTGATGTGTTGGAAGCAGGAAAACTGGGCCACCGACGGCAATGATCTGAGTGACAAGGGCAAAATTGTGAAGGCTAAACAACTGGGTCAGAACATCTCCAGGGCCAGGGCAATATCCAGTGGGTGGATTTAATGTTATGGCTCTTCAATGTATAGCATTTCATGGAGGAATAACATGAACATTTTATGAGTGAAAAAATATATAGAAATAATGAAATGAAGTGACAGCTTATGAGGGCAAACCTTTAGGGCTCCTACGAAAAATCTAATTCTGTTTATTCTGTGGACGCACAACAGAAAACCCGAAAAAGCTTGTCTTTGTCGATGGCATAAAGAAACTGGTAACATATTCAGTGGAGGGCGCCTCATGAATGCAGCTCTAGATATATGTGTTAAAAAACTGAGCAATTTGTGGTGCATATTTTACCACATTTTTTGTCACTTTCCCATGATGCTCTGCTGTTTTAGTTAGGCTTACACTACATTTCTGTAAATAATGAGATTCTGGCTGACATTCATTCTGTAATGATGTGTTATTTCTCTCTGATTGCATTCCTGATTGCAGTGTGTCACTATATGACATTATTACAGCAGAATACTGTTCAGATTTCATTGTAATTTTACATCAAAGTTTCACAGTTAGGTTGTGCAACTTCCTCATTTTACCCTACTCTCTTATTCAGAGCTAAGTGTCACACTCAATGGAGAGTACATTGTGCCTCTCAGCCAGGACATTCAGTCGCAGCATAAAAAGAGTCCTAAAGGAAACAGGAACACCAGGATCATTTATACGATGTGCAATATTGAGCAGCGATAACAAGGTACTTTTTTATTTGAATTATAGCCTTCCTGTTCCACCTGAGCCTTTAAATGACAGTCATGGTGATGGAACTAGAAAATAGAGCTTGAGCTTGTCCGAAAATGTCACGGCCTTTATTTCAGCAGAGTGGTTGTTGAAGGTATTATGACAGACAGTATTTCACTTACGTAGCACAAAACAGAAACATGCACACAACATAGGAATACAATTAAATTTCATTTTAAATCAGATAATAGTCGAAATGTCGGATAGTTGTATTTTTATTTTAACTAGAATACTGGTTTAGAAGGGAGTGCTGTCTTACGGTTCTCATGCTGTGATGCTGAAAGCTTTCACATCGGTTGAACAGATCCATATCCGTCTGCCACATTCCAGATGATGCCATTTTTCATGAAAAATTCGGCATTCATGCGAGCCACGCGTGAGTGCTGGCGGCCCGGCTGGTAGTGGACAGGAAAGGGACGGAGGCCGTATTCAGAGGAGGAGAGTACAGGAACAGCTCGGGACTTTTCCTGAGGAGGGAGGGAAGGACGGATGGATGGATGGATGGTAGATGGATGGATGGAGATAGATAGATCATTTAATACAAAGAGAAATTGTTTTTAGTGTCTTTATTGTTGATAATTACTGTTTATTTTATTGTCTCATTGTCTTACGGGTCATTTTTCCTCTTCATTACGACTACACATTATAGGACGCACTCTACAGTAAAAAAGAGATCACATTTTATGGAAATAGTTCACGTTTTAGTTTTGAACCTGGATACAGACTCAGAGACAAGTTGCGTGGAACTTTATATAAGAACATGTCACTTGCTGTCTATAACAAATATGTTTTTACTCAAGTTTTATGTTATGTTATTTTTTATGTTATAAAAAACGTGGTCATTGTCTGTTAATGAGTAAACCAACTGTTTTTGCCAATGTTGTCATGTTAAATCCACCTGGGGACGGATGGGGGAAGGATGTCGGTGTTAATAGTTAGCTGAAACAGTGGCTAATCTTTAGTGGCAAACCATTAGAAACCTTCTCTACGATGTATTTGTTTGTTTACACTGAACAAAACAACGGTGGAACAAATCCACTCTGGTGTGAGATCCTGAATAGCAAAAGAGGCTTGATGTTTTCCACAGAAGCACCAGAATCTAGTGCACAGGTGTCAAACTCAATGACAGAGGGGGCCAAAATTCAAAATTGAGACAACATGGAGGGCAAAACAAGACTCAGATTGCTTATGTTTACTCTGAGGTATTATGACAATTTATTCTTATTTTATTTTATCATTTTAAAGAATTATGAACGAACTAAGGGGATACAAAAAAGTTAAATTAGAAATAAATTCTAAAATAGATCATTATAATTTCTATAACTCCCTCTCTGTGTTTCAAAGAATCATTTCCAATGAAAACCTTTGATTCACAGTCAACAACAACAGAATACTATATTTTTCAAGATACACGTTAAGTATAAAAGCAATCAGTTTTTAATTTACAATATCAACAGAAAGATAATTTTAAATTACCAATTGTAAAATCTTTCTGCCACAATAAAACAGTAAAATTAGACTGTTCCTCCTAATGTCTGTCCTTCTAGTCAGGAGCAGCTGCACCTAAGACAACAGTAAGGTGCATAAATAGCCTCCAGGTGCATTTCACATTAAATGAAAGCAACTTAATGTGCTTTCTTATTTATAATGCAACACATGCTGACAAATACCAGTTAATTAGAGTGTTCATTCTATTTACTAAACCCCGTATGCAACTTACTAATACATAAGCGTTTTAAATGTTTTTTCTCATGCGTACCCTATCCCGGGCTTCTGATGAGCCTACAGTTTATTAGAGTGACAGTATAAATGCTGATATCTGACAACAGAGGAGAAGGGAGGGAGGGAGCGCTGGCGCTCTTGGTTGACGCGCCGGCTCGCTCAGTGCATTCTGGGATTTACAGTATCTGTTGTGTTTCAGTATATACCAGCGGCCCACTTATTATAATAATAATAATAATAATACATTTAATTTATAATGCACTTTACATTTGGATCAAATCTCAAAGTGCTAATAGTGATTATATATTTAGTAGCACTAAACAGTAGATCAACATTTTACTTTCACTCATTTTTGTTTCTGGACTTGTGCTGCCTTTACAATTTGGACCCATTTTCCTCTTCTTTCAGTTAGCTGCTAACTGCTACAACTCTGTGCTACACATGTAATACGTCATCAAAACATCACACCCCTCTCTTGCCTTTCCACCTCATTTTCAATCAGGCGTCTGATTACCCCTCTGTTGCTACCTACAGCTCCATCACACACCCTTTTATACCAAACTATTTAAAAACAAAATGAGCCAAACGATTTGTCATGTTAAGGTGGATTCAACGTGTCAAAGATATTAAATCAACAAATGCCCCAAAGAAATAAAATATGCCAAGAAATTATTTCAGTTTAGTTTCCTTTATTTTTTGTTGAGGACAATAAAGGGTTAATTTTGTGTCACTATAGTCATTTTCAGTAGCGTTTTATTAAGTCTACTAAAAAAATAATTCCCTGCTTAATTGAAGTAAGTATCTAGCAGGCCTGGATGAAAAAAGCGAGTAGCAGTTAGCAGCAGTTAGTAGTTAGTGGTATTTAACAGCTAATACAAGTAAGCAGTTGGTAGCAATTACCAGCTTTTAGCAGAGAGCAGCTAGCAGCCATTATCAACAAGTATTAGTCCCCAGGTAGTTGCAGTTAGCCACATGAAGCAGTTAGCTGCTGTTAACAGTGAGCAGCTACTAGAAATCAGCAGTTTTCACTAGTAAGCAGCTATGAGCAGCTGACTTCTACTAGAAGTAAACAGCTTGTGGAAGTAAGTAGCTAGTAGCCGTTGACTGCTAGTAGCCGTTGACTGCTAGTAGCAGTTGACAGCTAGTAGCAGTTAGCAGCTTTTGGCCGTCAGCAGCCTAATAGAAGTTGGCATCCAGTGGTCATTAACAGGTAAGAACAGTTAGCAGCAAGTGGAAGTCAGAAAATAGTAGTATTAGTATTTGAATTGGATATTTTACTTTGTTTTCATGGATGTTGTTTAGCAGTTGTAGATCCCAGTTATTTGGTACTTTTTACGTAACATTTTATTTTACTGTACTGGCCTAAAATGATAACATTCAACATCTCAACAGACGATTCAACAGTCAACAAGTTAACAGTCAACAAGTTAACAGTCAACGAGTCAACAGTCAACCACTGAACAGTTACCACAATTACTGAAAGTACACATGTTGTGTATTATCCACGATGGTTTTCTGTCCCACTATGACCTTTTGCAACACATTTGTTTAACCCTGGGAACCCCTGGAGCCGTCTATATGAAAATGTTTTTTGTATTAGATGGTAACCCTTCATCCTCATCATCAACCGCTTATACTTTTTTGCAATTTAACCTTTGGTTCACATGACGGCATTGTTTTGTGTGGCTGGAAGAGCATTCAACCTGATAACCACGGATGGACAGAACGATAACAAGACCATGGAGGTCAATCTTGTTTGTGCGTGGTTTGAGTCTGAAGTGATGACTTTGTCAAGTTACTCAGCCAACTACTGACTTGACATGTAGATTAAAGCTTTATAATCATGTTTGCGTGTCCATATGCACAAGCATTGTTTCACTCTAAAAGTGCAAATTAAAAATCACTTCCGTTATTATGTCACGCTCTGACTTCCAGGAAATCAGACAATCTGCATTACAGAGAGTAATCTTAGCAGATTTGCTGATGCGCTCTTATTTTCATAAGGTTAAAAAAAAAAAACCGAGCAGCAATTATCCTCCAAAAACTTTTCTAAAGTAAATAGTTATAAAGTCAGATTCATATGTGAATTCCTGAAATGAAATTCCTCTCTCCTGCAGGAGCTGTCAGCAAATCGCTATCCTAACTGTAATCACACAAACAGCCGTGTGAGCGGCTGCTTTGTTCGTCACTCTCTCAGCTTCTTGTGACCCAGAAACTAACCGTGAACTAGTTTTTCTTGAAATGAATAATTACTGTACGGAGATGAAACGGCTTCAAAAGAAACCATGGGGGAAAAGTGATGAAATTTGAGATGCATGTCAGCCAGCACATGGTGGAAAGACCTATAATGTGGAATAATTTACAACGGATGCTCTTTAAGAAATAATTGTCTTAATGTGCTGACAGTTAGGTCTAGGAAACACAGGAAAAGCCACATTTCCATTAAAGGGTCTGGGTGCAGGAAACACATAAAAAGGTGTTATTATCTGGGTAGAGTGGTAATGCTCATGATGTCAAGAATGTAGGTGGTCGGCGCTGGAAGACTATGTCCATTAACATCATTACTGGAGCAGAAGTAAAGAGCTATAATGAATTAGATCAACTAGGTATTATATTAGCTCTATATTACAACTTACTGTCAAACAGTTTACCGTGTCTGAGACTGATAGCTGTTATAGAAGCTAATTTCTCAGACTGGAACACAATGCCTGATAACATTACAGGAAAAAAACAGATCAAAGCAATGTAGTCATTTTCAGTATGCGGTTCTCCAATGGAGAAAATACATCAGCCATAACATAATATGCCTGTTAACCATGTTAAACATCCTTAATGTGATGTTTCATCTTTCCTGAACTAATATTAATCGGTTTTAGAATACGCCCTAAATGCAAAATAAATGCTGCACAGCTATCTACCATCAGACATCCAACAAAGACGGTTGTTAAAAAACAGAAAGGGGTCTCAGAAGTGTAACCATTCCGAGCGCTGCACAAATATCACACAAATAAAGGCATTTATGGATTTCATATCTCAGAAAGAGATCTATCTTTTTGTTTAATTTATCCCCAAAAAATGTGGGATATTATAGAATTATAATCGCTCAGAATCCAGATCCTTCGTGTTAACAAAATAAATCAAAAACTATTTTGTAGATCATTTTCAAATTGAATACCTTCATAGACCTTAGTGCAAGGAAGAACTGGAATGATTTTGGGAAAGGTCAGTTGAATGTTTCTAACGCTAGGAGGAGCTTTATCTCCAAAAGTCTTCAGGCCATCCTTTCAACGAAATTGTCCCATATAGTCCAACGGAAAATGCTGGGGATTATTTCATGGTTTGGGTTCATGACCTCTGACCCCAGTAGGTTAAATAAGTACATGAAAGGAATCTAACTAAGGTTTGAACAATATAAAACTGCCTTAAAAGACATGCTTGAGAGATAAAAGAGTCTCTTAATTGTTGTCATTTACCTCTTCATATATTTGTAGTCCTCTTCCTTTATAGTGTTGTCTGTCTTCTCTGCGAAGTCTCTGGTCATATCTCTCGCCAGGGTGGAAGACCTGGTCATATGTGGACACTTCTTGGGTCTATCAACAGAGAGGAGGCTGTGAACAGGTGTACATCACATGATGCCTGCCCTCAAACATAATCTAATCCTCAGGTGTCATTTTGGGTACAGTGCAGGAGGTGGACGCAGAATTAAAGGCTGAGACTAATCACTGAAATCCATCCATTCATCCATCCAATTCCTTTAAAACACACCAATCCTATCCAGTGTAATGGGGGTGGAGCCTATCCCACCTGACATTTGAGGAGAGGCAGGATACACACATACCCATACGTATTTACACTGATCAGTCATAAAATTATGACCCACGATAGATGTAGTCAGAATAATGATTATTTATGTTTGTTTGACTGATTGGGTCAGAGCATCTCCAAAACTGCAGGACTCGTTGAGCAGTCTAAGTATCTAAGGAAGGACATCAAGTGATCTTCCATCAGGCATCATAGTCATCCATGGACATTAAAAGCTCACTGATGGGCTGTGAGGGCTGGCCCATGTAACCCACACAAGAGCTTCTGTAGTATTAATTGATGAAAAGTGTTAATGCTGGTTCTGATCGAAAGGTTTCAGCACACGGGGTACATCGCAAAGTTGCTCACACAAAGACACACTCACACTCACACACACACACACACACACACACACACTTACACTACGGTTGTTTTGCCTACACCATTTATTTGAAAACAACTTTTTTATTTTCTTGTACGGGTTTTAATCTTTTTTTTTACTACTAACTACTGCAGTTAGTAGTAAACAAAAGCGATCTACTTAAATATTTCCATGTACCTATAATTTCCCTTTGGGATTAATGAAATCTTAAAAAATAAAAACAGTGACGTCACTAAAACTGTGAGTTTAGTTTAGTCGGTCTTCAGACTAATTTCCACCACCACAAACCCTACCTTGGAGTCCGTGTTAAAGTAGGTCATTTCTTTAACTTCCTGTCGACGTGGTGGGATGTAACTAAAGGAGGAGAGGGTAGAAAGTGGTTTGGTTTTTGCCTCCAGAGACACGTCCATCTTCTTCTAGAATCACTCTGAAAACAAGACCTAGCGGAGTGCTGGCTTCTATGGTTGCTAGGATAGTGTTTGACTCCAATGGACACAAGATATGCTGCCTTCAGGGCCTCTCTGTTTGTCCGGACACCCGAACGTTCAATGACAGTTCAAACTTTGTTGTCTTTGAGTCGAATTTGATTCATTTCAAAGTTTTTTACATTTGAAAAATGGGTCTTGATCAAAACCAGTAAAAAATAAATGCATCGATAAATTATATATATATAATTATATAATTATAAATATAGATTTGGCATAGGTTTTGATGCTCTTACAACAAAGCATCAAAGTGTGTTGGAAAATATGCTCAGGTTCGTTATCGTTTAAATATCTCGTGTGGAGTTTTTTAACAGTGAATTTGAAGATTATCCAAGGCATTCTGTTCCATTTAAAAATAAAAAGCCTTTATTATTGGATGGCTATACAGTCACTAAAAACTTGCTACGGAAAAACTGTTCAGTAGACCTTCACAACGTTTCCCTACATGGCGGGACGAAATGTTCCAGATAACACACACGCAAAGTTTGCATACACTAATCTATGACAATCTGAACATTCATCAAAATACCTGAAATTAGCCAAAAATGTTTCACACAGGATTGGATGATAATGCATTCTTAATTCTTTATAAAAAGTCAAATAAAAACAATCAATTTTAACCCGGGATTACTAACGTTGCACGGGACATTCGGTTTTAATTCAATAAAACCCTCATCCAAATTCAAATTAGACATGCGTGCCATTAAAATGACCTCAGGGTTCCAGCACTGTTAAAGAAAGTGACTAAAAGGAAGTTAAACCACCCCTTTATTCAGAACCACGTCCATTCTATGGAAACATTTAGGCAAATCCCTTGACTTGCACATCCAAGTTTCATATCAATCCGTCAAGCAGTTTATATAATTGACAAAAATGATCAAAAAAGCCTTATCTTCCAATGTTCAGAAAAGTATAAAAAAGTACATTCCTGAATCCGCTACTTTAATTGGATCCTCTTCGCAATTCAATGGCCTGTAATATACCAAACTTCTCATTATGTTTCCTGCGAATCTGTCATGAAGTTTTTGTATAATCCTCTAAACGGACAAACTAATGCGATTGAACACATAATCTCCTCGGCAGAGGTTGTTATTTCTACAGAATGAGTACATAGGAACACAAATTTAGATAAAACTGGAGACAACTGCCAAAAACACTAACATGGAGGATGAAAGGGCTTTGGACAAAGAGAGGGACTCAAACAGTACAAGGGAAAATGAGCAATTTCATTATATTCCCTTTAGAGGCTGTCTCAGAGTGCAGGTTTAATTACTTCTGACATTTCTGGGGAGATATTGCTTGTTTGGCATGAATCACCATTTAACCACAAGAAGCTTCGGTTCAGTCATTAAATGGTCCTGAGTTAGTTGAGAGAAAAACAAACATTAATGAGCCTTATTCTTATCTGAATATTTTTCTACTGTTTCAAAATGGGTGCGTGTTTTGTTTTCTCTAAACACATTTTATGTAAGCAGTTGAATATTTTAGTGACATCAATTCTTCATCAGTACTGAGGGTCAGATGTTAATGAACAAACTTCTGTGAAAATCAATTATAATCCATTTTCTTAATGAGGCTTTAATTTGACTAACCTGGTCAACAATAAATGGAATGATATATTATATGAATTAGAAGGTATTCTTGATTAGGACACTCAAGGAGAAGGCCTTGTTAGAGGTTGATGGACCGACCATAGTTAACAGGATTTATGTGACAGTGATGGAAAAGATTCCTTTTCTTCAGACTTAATGATGGACATATTCATTTGGCCCTGGGAATAAATGTACAATATGTCAATTATTCTGATAGCGGATTTTGTTCAGATGAAGCATCGAAACAAGTCCTCTCGCCTTATTTATGTTGAACCTTTTTTCTTATTGTACTCAAACGCATTGCTGTATTAAATTCACAATAATAACACATAATGCCGTTAATAAGATATGAGTAAAACACACTGGAATTGTGGAACCAGGCAGCCATACACACCCATTCATATGTAATCACTTATCCTGCCCAGGGTCATAGCGGGGGCTGGAGCCTTTCCCAGCTGACAATGGATGAGTGGCAGGGTACACCCTGGACAAGTTGTCCATCCATCACAGGGCTGAGACATACAACTATACACATTCACACCTACGTGCAATTTAGTGTCACCAATCGATCTATACTGTAACTTTTTTTCAACTGTGAGAGGAAAGTGGAGCAGCAGCAAACACAGGGAGAACCTGCAAACTCCACAAAGTAAGGTCCAACGTCTCTATGTGGAAGTCAACATCTTGCAGTGAGACAACAGTGCTACCCACTAAGCCACTCTCCTGCCCTGCTACTTGATTTTTATTTGTTTTATATACAACCTTTTACACATGATGTCTCTCTAAAACAAAGGCCTTCTTAAAGGTTTGAGACCAATGAAAAAAAAAAAAAAGAGTACAGAAATCAACCACTCATCACTTTCCACTTCAGTTATCACCATTTATGCGAGGTTGTTGTCTTTTACTGGTTTTTGGCTTGCTGTTTTTGTTTTTCTTTGAAATTTTGATGCCATATAGGCATTTTTTGCTGTAAAAGAGGAGGGATTAATCTCGTTCTTTCCCCATCCTTTATTCATATCCCTCTGTGAACACTAACCAGTTGATCAGTAATGTCAGACTTCCCCTGCTGGACATAAAAGGTAGTACAGCACCATCTTCCATCTTCAGAAGAGCATCAACCCACCAAAAACAGAAGAATGGAAAACAATAATTCAAATAACTTCACCTCATTTTAAACAGTAGAGAAGCAAGAAAAGAAATTATATCACATATAATTATGTATAGAGTTCTTTTCATCATCAGCCTTTGGTCATTGTCTCTGAGAGGTCTTGAAAAGCAATTATTACACTATTTTCATATTAAATCACTCATTCCATACTGAATGCCTAATACAAAAAGGCTTTCTGTCAACTGGCACAGCTCCTATATGATAGTTTTAGGATAGACCATCAAATGCCTCAAAATGTCTCAACCTACAGATTATTAAATATTAACTCTGGTCATAGAACGTCAGTAGAAGCAGCTCAGTTCCCCTGTTATTATAACACACCTAATAGTCCCATGATAGTTTGACCAGCATAACTTGACTATGAAAAGCCCCATCTAGAAATTGACATTACATTGTTAGTTTGACTGTTACTGTTGTTATGTTATGTTTCACTAATGGCACTTTACTACCGGATGCAGCTCAGTTACTTTTGAATGTACTATAGTTTGACTCCTAAATGAATCAGTACAGCTAGTTATAATTTGAGCTTACTATCAAGTGTCATCCTGTGTGCACAGCATTCAGCCCAAGATCATCTTCTTCTGCCTATGATTTCTTCATCGTTACATCTGTCTCATGGCTTTTACTATTTGCAAATTGTAAATTATACATCAAAATGTGAAGCTTAATTGGGACTACTTGTCTAAGAGTTAAGAGTTAATAACAGTTCGCAACAGAATATAAATAAATAAAGTGCCATCTTCTTTGGTTTTGGATCAGTTAATTCTACAGGGTCAACAAGGGCGAACGGGCTGCAATAAAACACATGCAGAGCCAAACCACAAGAAAAGTCAGGAAACATCCATTTGACAACATATGCGCAGCATTTAGAAAACGTGCTATAAAAGCCAAAACACAATATTTACAGAGGACACTTAAAGTGATGCATCAACGGATGGGCTTTTTTCCAGTTCTTCATTGAAAGAGTAAAACAGATAATAAACATTTAGTTTGTGTTTTTCAGCCCATATGTGTTTTTCAGCAAAAATACAGGTGGATACTCAATCGGACTTCTCAACCACTATCAGAGGGCTTATTTCAGAAGGAACCCAACTTTGAATATATGTGTGAGAAAAATCATCACATGGATCAAGTGGGTCAGGACTGGTGCCCTCCAATTGAATAACATGTATGACCATCGGGGTCTCAGGAATCAGCGCCTCTGTCGCTCTTGGTTCACTCTCCTGAAAGACAAAAACAAATAGAATACTAAGATGAGTCCCAATACTGATTACAATGACATGTTCAGAATTTAAGGCTCAGTGTTCACAACTTACAAATGTGTTGTTTCATTCAAATGCAAAACATAGTCACAAGTTCTGAACCACACAAAAAGGTCAGAGAGACCCAATAACTGACCTTTCACTTCTGTCTAACAATGATGCAGTGACATCAAGTTACTGTCACCGCCTATGAAGTTTTTCATCAAGAGTACTTTGTTAAACCTGCCAGCTAACAAAGTATTCACACATTGTTATCCTCTTTCTATCCCTTCCTCCTTAAAGTTACAAATACTCCCCCGCAGTCAAGATTGAGCCCCACAGAGCTCAATCTTGATATCATATTTTACTCCCTAGGGAGAGTTGAGATGACAAAGTTTTACTTGACTTGATAATCCAAAATGGAAACTTTGTAATACCCATTACTTTTTTATTTTACAGGGTAATTTATAGGTGTGAAGCTTCTCGTTCGGCTTATAAGATAAATAATGCTACACACCAATAGCTACGTAGTCCAATCTTTTCATATACACTTCATGCACATAGGCAAAGCTGGGCTGGGGTGCGTTTGAGGAAAGTAACAAAACCATCAATGAAAATATATCCATGACAAAGTTACAAAATGAAGCACTAGGTTGCCAAACACTCACCACGCATTCCTTGACGAGTTTCTCCATGCCTTCATTTAGACACTTAAGCTCCTTGGGACACAGTCCCATTTGATGTTCATGTCTTCATTCTGAAAATAAAAAAATGCATTAATCACATTCTTATTGCTAAAATCGTGTGGGGAGTCCGGACCAATCACAACATCTCATTTTTAGCGGTCCGTGTCACCATATTGCAGCATGAGAAATGTACTTCTGCAGTCTGGAGTCCACTCCACATGGGATCTCTATAACCATAGACCACCTAAACCAATAGTACTGGTATCTCATCAGCTCCAGGATGCATCGTTCAGTAGGTGTGTCTGGTACCTGCGATCAGTCTGCAGTTACACCAAAACATAAATCCTCATTCTGATATAACGGACTACAGCGAAATCGATCAGTTATTTACATTTTTTCAGCCCATTTGCACCATGACATTAGTTTCCAGCTGGGTAGTATATACATCAATCAAGCATAACTTTAGAACCACTACCTGGTGTTAACGCCGTGGCTGGTCAGCGTGTCAGGGGTTAGGATCGGATTACCTCGATGTAATCGATATTTCATATTTAGAGTTAAAGACATTAGAAAGTAATGCAGAAAAGACCAAAGGGTGGAGCTTATAATCCAACCCTAGCTTCTTTGTATTGCTTGGACTTTGTAAACGAGCAAATTTGTTCTCAGAAAACTAAAAAACAAACCACTCGTTTCTGTCCCCTAGTTATTTAGTTTCTTCATTATCGATTACAAAATTACAAAATCTACTATTTTTCGGCTTTCTCTCACCCATATTTGGTCTTGATAAGGAAAATGGCACTGTTGCTTATTTCTCATCCTTTCATCACTAAACGAAAAATCTTATTGCCTTAAATGGTTAAGCAGCTCAAACCTGGAAGATGTGTGATGCAAAAGTGTGTGTTGCCACACACTTTACATAGCCACATTTTAATACAGTATCTGTGACCAAGGGATAAGAAGAATTTATCCGTTGTGGAGAAGTGGATATAAAAACATATCACACAAATCTCCCCAAAAAAAAGCAAAAATGATTTATTTCATACAACCTGCAACCACATATCAAACCCTTAATAAAACAATGTAACTATGTTTTTAAGTACGCAGTAAGCACGCTAATGTTCCTCATGCATTTTAGGTTAATTCATGTTAAATATGTTTCATCCTTAGCCATATAACGTAGTTCACTTTTTTATGTAATATCATAATCCGTGCCTTGTTAGCCAACATACTTTGTAAAGCTTTAGAGGTTGCCCCGGCATAAACCAAAAAAGATGTTTCTGTTATGCTTCAAAGTAGTCTGAATCTGAAAAAAGAAAAATGGCTCTAATAAGACACAACATGCTCATTATTTTAATGTTTCCAATGCAACCCACCGGATTCTGGGACATGCCAAGATGGGAATAAGTAGGCCTACCTGCATCCTATACCTAAGTACTTATTAGCACAATGTAAAAACGCTTCAGGAAATAAAATTTAAAAATTCCATTTTAATATTTACAGTCTTACTTACAAGCAAAATAAACTAAACTAAGGCCCGCCAAAGTGAAAGTCCAAATTTACTTATTTTCTATTAAATAATTCTGCTCAAACAATTTAAAAATGTATGTTAATTACATATGGTAGCTACAAATCTGAGAAACTTCTTTACAAAAAATCTGAGTATGGAAAATACAGTTAAAAACCAAGGGCCGCTTCGCCATTATAACAAAAAGTGAACCTCGCGCTTTTTCAATTTACCGACTCGTTCTAATACCAGAGCGTGAATTTTTTGGTTAATCGCTAGCAAACTACACTTAGCTGATATTAATAGCACAATGCTGGTTTAATTGAAGACTGGATGAATCCAGATTGAATTTACTGCTCTCTGATCTCAGACAAACAGGTGCCGGCACAAAATGGCGGCGGCAGCAAGACCACTGATGTGATTTTCCCTGTAAAACGATGTAATTACCTGAAAGTGATATGCCAATAAACCAATCTCATACATTTTAACCAATTCAATCAAGATATAAGCAAGACTTATTTAAACTGTTTTCATGTATTTAAACTCATTTCATTTCATTGCTTTCATGTTTTCAATTAACAAATGTATGCTGATTCAATGAAATTTGAATACATACATTTTAATAATATGATCATTTGAATTAAATTAAATAGATGCAATTACTTCATATTAAACTATGCCATTATTAATTTTTTTCGAGTGCACTAGGCGTTGAGATTCTATCCATGAATATCAAGAACAGAGTTGGAGACAAGTGACAACTTTAGCGGAGTCCAAGTCTCTTTCCGTGACCATCATTTGACCATCAGATTCACATTAAAATGTTCATCTTATTATTTATCCTGTCATAATAGTGAATTTGGTATGAACAATGTAAATTAAAACGGTCTGGATCCACAGAAAGTTTTGAATATCTATGGATCCATGTTTTTGATCCAAGCAATTAAGGCATAAAGTTAGAAGCAAAAATTATGTAATTACCCTTCATCCGTAATGGTTAAACACATCTGGACAGTTTGAACGCGTAAATAAAATGTACTGTATCTTAAGCGATACAAAACCTCTCCAAAATGTCATAAAAATCCACTCAATACTTTTTAACAAATCCTGATGTAAAACTAACATACCAACGGCAGCAAAAAACATTATCTCCCTGGCAGGGAAAGTAACACCCACCCTCACAAAATGTTATGCATCTAATGACATGGAATGTTACTGTATATTTAAATGTATCAGCCCACGGTCGTGATTAGAAGAAAGCAAAAAAGTTAATAATTTATGTCTTCTCATCTCCTCTTTCTGCTGCTGCATTTCCATAACAACTAGTCAATATTAACATTTTCAATCGTTGGAAATCATTTTTTGCATGTGTGTGTGTTAAAGGTCATAGCACTTTGAGACTGCATACCTGCTGTGATGGGCTCATTAAAAGGAGAGGCTTATGTTCTTTCTGAAGACACTGATTTAAAATTATGTTTGGAGGCCTTTGATGTCAATTTGTATACCAGTAATGGGAACTCTGGTTTGACTCAACTTGTTGAGTAGAACAAGCTGCTGTACCTCTGCTATACTTAGTATGGAACGAAATATACTTGTGGAGTGATATTGTCGCAGAAAACACAAAACTTGAACTAACGTAATTAATGTATAAAACAATGTTCAAAATGACAGAATGCCAGTTCATCATGACATGCAAAATATACCTTTCATTTCAAAGTCTATTTCATTCATCTTTATCCTTATACACAGTATTGTACCTAATAGTTTTTACTAAACAGTTCTGCAAACTGTATTTAATATATTTAAAAATTTTCTTAGAGAGGTATTGATTCATTTTACGTCCAGTTTGTTAGATTATATGGTATATGGTGTTATACTGAAGTTGTGTAGTTGATTTATCATAACATTGACACTATAGTTTATATAATGATGTTTCCTTTGAAAGAAGTAGAATTTATTTTAATTTCAACTGGGTTTTTTTTTTTTTATATCTGTTGGGCCGCTTTGCATCTTCATTGTCACGTAATATATTTGCATTTATTATTGGATTAGTCATTTGAAATTGTTTTTTGATTCAATGATGAATTTTTAGGACTGAATTGAGAGTAGCCTAAGAGTATTCTAAGAGAGAGGGCAGTGGAGTATTTATGAGACTGTTCAATACTATCTTGGAGAGTGAGAGGATGCCTGAGGACAGGAGGAAGAGTGTACTGGTGCCGATTTTGAAGACAAGGGTGATGGGCGGAGCTGGAGCAACACAAAGGTATGAAGCTGATGAGCCACACGATGAAGATCAGGGAAAGAGTAGTGGAAGCCAGGCTAAGAATGGAGGAGAGAATTTGTGACCTGCAGTATGGTTTCATGCCAAGAAAGAGCACCACCGATGCAATGTTTGTTTTGAGAGTGCTGATGGAGAAATAGAGGGAAGGTCAGAAGGATTGCATTGTATCTTTGTGGATTTAGAGAAAGCGTATTACAGAGCGCATAGGGAGGAATTTCGGTTTCGCATGAGGAAGTCTGGAGTGACAGAGAAGTATGTTAGAGGTGTACAGGATATGTATAAGAGCACACAGCGCAAAGAAGAAAAAAAAGAAAAAGGGGAACATTTTGGGTGTCTATGGAGTAAACTGATGCTTTACTTGAAAAATAGCATTATAAGCTTTATTTAAAGTGAATAATTCAATTTATTGACTTGAAACAAGAATTCTGTTCTTTACCACAAAACTGTGAAAGAGAATGTCAGGTCAACAGTTTGTGCGTTGAAGCTCAAGAACAACTGGATCAAGCAGATCTGCTTGGGATAATGATCCCAAGCAGAAGAGTAATAAATAATAATAATACATTTAATTTATAATGCACTTTACATTTGGATCAAATAGAGTAGGTCCACCTCTGAATGGCTCAAAGGAACAAGATACAGTTCTGGAGATGCCAAGACAAACTCCTGTCCAGACCCCCTTTGAGTTGCTGTGTTGGAACCTGAAAATAGCAATTTGTGCTCCAAAACCTTCCAATGTGGCAGCCATAAGCATTCCTGCAAAGAAAAGTGGCCCAAAATTCCACCACAGCGATTTCAGAGACTGATCTCCAGTTATCAGAAGCGTTTGGTTGCAGTTGTTACAGCTTTAGTTGTAGTCACTCTCATATTTACTTTACTTAAGTCGTACTTTTGCGTATTCGTGATTTTGTATTGGAGAACCCATTGCCCTATTTAATAAAATGTCTATTTAAATACTGCATTTTTGTTGACTCATGTTGCCTTCGTTTTATGTGAAATTTAGTTTGAAGACCTAACACGGTTAGCTTTGTACGTAACCCCTTAAATCCCACAAAAAGGTTTTAATCTTATGCGCACAAGATAATTAGATTGCATAGGATAAACACATTTTCTCAAGCGACTTCAGGGGCTCCCCGCACAAAAAATAGAATTCAGGAGGGGGTCATGATATGTCTACACCAGCAGATGGCATCAGCAATACAACTCAGATCACAAAGCAACATTTTTGAGGGGCTGTTTCTGTTTTTATCCGGAAGAAAATCCTTCTACTCCTATATATAAGTGTACGAATCTCAAGCATTTTATTGAAATATAAAAAAATAAATAATAATAATGCATTAACTACACCCTTTTTCCAATAATGTCTTGCACAATTAAGCTTAACAATGCAGCCACTGTTGTACAGCCAGTAAAGTTGTTTTCCACATTTGTATCCCGTGTTAACGCCTTATTTTAAGAGAATCCATTTTTTATTAGTTTTATATACCCTGCATTTCATGGAATTGGAACTTAGCGCGAGTGCGCACACATGCGCACTCTGTGACCTCCGTCGTTCCTTGATGACCCACCGTCTGCTCATTTCCGAAAGCTTACGGAGATTTACCGAGCAAGGAACCGGCCCCTCCCCGCAACAGCTACTCTCCCCTCGGTACCACTCCGAGGAGGAACCCGGTGCCCCCGGCGGATCGTTTCCAGTTACCCCAAGATGGAGGTCTGCAAATGGAACTGCTAGTGTCTCCGAGCTACCTTAGCAGTTCGTGTGTCCAGAATGACGCGTTTTTTAACGTGATAGTTGCCCTATTTTTTCTCAATTTTTTGGGGGGCCAATTTGGGCGACAGTGAGCTTCAGGTTCCGATTGTGGCAGCCATGAGCTCAGGGGAAGGAGCAGAGGAGACGACGAAGGATGCCAGCGACATAGCGGTCTTCTTCAAGACCGGTGAGTCCTATAATGTGTGGATTGGGTCGAGCAGTGCTCCGCTGAGAGTGGGTCCAGATGGAAGCCGCTAAGTGAGGGACATTGTTCCCATCTGTGTTGACGCTTTCTGGGTCTTAGACAGTGTAAGATAGGAATGGCTTTTTTCACTTCAGGATTTTTTTAAATAAGCGGGAAAAATAACTGACACAACTATAGAAAGAATATAAAGTGTTTTGGATGATTTTCTCCAACTCTTTTCAGTTTACACATCCGGACCGTAGCAAAGCTAGATTAGCCTAAACGCTAACAGTCATGGTTCCATTTTCGGACAACTCTCAGCTTTGCCAAGACTGGTTAGCTTACTTTCCCTGTACTTCAAAATACGGAATTCTTTGATAATTTCCACGACACAGCACACAATGATAAACAACCCTGACCCAAGGCAATGACAAGTAAAATATCTTGATATGAATCAGTGGTCAAAACGCCTGAAGAAATGGAAACGTAGACCGTTATATTTTTTCTCAATCTAGCAAATCGGATTTAACTCGATGTAATCGACATTTATTTCAATCAGATTGATACCTAGGTAAAATATTTATATATTTATTTCAATTGGAACTGCTACTGGTCTTGCTTTATCAAGTGGGGAAGGAGGTCAATGTTGTCCGATAATGAGACCCTCTCACCATAGCTCGTTAGCTCGTGAATCCTGCAACAGATTTGGTGAATCCCGTCTGCTGGGTTAGCTCACAGGCGCTAGCTACTTCTAGCATTGCTAGCTTGCTTGTCAGTTGACAAAGCTGACTTCTACGTTAACGTCTGATTTGTGTATTAAGTGCTCGTGTAGAGAATATGTGTCTGGTTTACATGAGCTTTAGCGGTAACACTTTGTAGATTTCTGTGCTGTCAAAATAGCACAACTGTGCAAGCAATGTAAACAATACATGGCGTGGCACATACAGCCTGGGTGTGCACTGTACAAGAGAAGCTAGCTGTGTAGCATAGCTTTCAAGGCTAAAAGACTGCCTTATATAAACACCAGAATGTCAGTGAAACCGACATATCCACATGTAAATGTTTTCAGAAGAGGTCAAAAGCTATGCTTGTGAATGGAACTTGGTGACTTGTTTGATTAAATGGGTTTAGTAGACTGACTTGAAGTCTCACCACGGGCCTTCAGTGATTCCATAGGCTGCAACAATGGTTCATAAACTCTTAATACTAAGGAACCTAGCAGATATCGATGTTGCTGGAGAAAAACGTGGTATAAAAGTTTTATTTTATACAGTTCAAATAAATAGTGATCCAGGCAAATGGGTGTTGATTTGTAGGTGTTTGACATGAATAAGGTGAAGATCTTATGGGCTGCATTTGCATATTGCAAATGAAGTTTAATGACTTCAGGCACTGAATTAGTTTCACTAACTTCTATTTATTGTATACACCGATCAGCCATAAAATTAAAAACAGCTGCCTAATATTGTGTAGGTCCCCTTTTTGGTTGCCAAATAGCTCTGTGATTCACTGTGTATTCTGACACCTCTTAAAACGTTTTTTTTTTCTTTATCAGGGTCTGCATTAACTTTTTAATTGATTTGTTCTTCTGTAGGTTAAAATATTGGCCTGGCCTTCACCTCTTAAGAGAATGATTTGAGCCTTGGAGTCCATGATGGTCCGGGTTTGGTTTTGTGTTTCGTAGAAACGAATAAAAAAACGAATGACATGTTTCCATTTCGAGACCAAATAGGTCCTGAACGAAATTGGAAAATTGATTTGATTTTGATTTTCTAATTTGCTTATGAAAAAATAAAACCACGAGGAGGCAGAAACGAAAAAAATCGTTTTGGTTTATAGTTGTCTGGGGCCGGATTTGGTAGTTTACGAGGGAATGACAGCGACACATTGAATGCTGTCAGTCACCACTTTATTCCTCAACAGCAGTGATCAGTTCTTTACAAAGTAATATGAAGAAGTTAGAGGTGGATTGTAAGCTCTGCATACTGGTATTGTCTGCATTGCTTTCTAAGGTCTTTACTCTTAATAGGAAATACGTCAGAAAACCTGAAATCGAGGTTCTAACCGCTGTCACACACAGAGCAACACCATTAACACTTTTTAGTGGTTCTAAAGTTGTGGTTGATTGTTGTATATTCTACATAGCTGGAAACTGATGTTATTTCCCATATGCGCAAAAGTGTCCCATAATAACTGATCGATTTTGCTGTGGTTCGTCATATCGCACTGATGATTTATGTTTTGGTATATCTGCAGACTGACAGCAGCTACTGACACTCCAACTGCTTGATCCTTGCTGGGTCAAGCATTCTTCCCATGGACTACAGACTGCAGCTGTACATTTCTCATGCTGCCATATGGTGACATGGACCAATCGTAAAATGGGATGTTGTGATTGATCCAGCAATATGAATGCCATCGTTAACTGTTTAGACGGAAAACAGTTGTTTTAATTTTCATCGTGTATTTATATTACTCAGTGACTGGTTTTAATGTTGTGGCTGATCGGTGTGTATATTAGCGGGTATAATCAAGCCTAATCTGATTTCAGATCTGCTAATGTGTTTCCTATTTGCCGCGATCCAAGGGTGATGATCAGGAGCACCCTCCTCATAGGTGCAATTGTAAACGATTCCATCCGGTCTCAGAAAAAGAAAAAAAGAAATCACAAGGAGAAAGGTCTCCTTGTGATAAAATCACAAGGAGAAAGGTCTCCTTGTGATTTTATATTTTTTTAATAAACAGAGTGGAAAATGAAAATCAAACCAATTTTCAAATTTGCCTCATCCCTATTTGATCTTTAAAAGGAAAAATGTCTTGTTTTTCATTTTATATTCTTGTATCTTAAAACGAAAAATCAAGTTACCGTTTTTTTGTTTTTCAATATTTGGTTCTGAAACGAAAAGTGAAATGCCAGAACATACAAGGACCCATGATCCTGTCACCAAATTTAGTCAATCACACTTACTTGCACTCCCTTTTTCTTTTTTTTTTTTACTGCTTCCAAAGTATAAACTTAAGAGAAAAAAAAAAGTTCTCTCACTGCCGGATTTATTCCTTTCACTGAAAGATGCGTAGGTAAGAGATTATCAATGTTATTGTGACTTGACCTGATAGTGGTATTACTTTTATGGCTAATTTGTTTGTATGACATGGTAGTTGCAAGTTGCATAAGTTAGGAATACCCCTAAATTGTATCTGTTATGCTGCATTTGAGAATAGTTATACATTTCTTGCACTGTTCATAAGCGAAATAAGTGGCTATTCTAGTGCACGGTTACATGTGTTAGCGCTGAGATGCTGATGTAAAGTAAGAGGCATGTGAACATGAACAAGAATGTAGGTTATTGACAACCAACCTCTCGCTCCTTTCGTTTAAGAGTCTCGTGACATAATTAGCACAGAGGGGAAATTCAGTATCTGCATTGAGCTGTTCTGATGCCTTCCTGCTAGAAAGAGAAGTAAGGGGAATCAACTACTCTCACTCAACCGCAGCCAAACATTGGTGCACAGCTGCTGCCATTCTGCTTCATATTTTATGCTAATTTGCTCAATAATCTAAAAACAAAAATGTATATACCTCCTCCTATTAATACCTTAAGTCTGTTCGCTTTTAACTTGTATTTTACAAGAAGCTCTTAATTGATCAAAACACATACATTTTCCATTTGTTTGTGAGACAAGTGATGTCACAGAAAATGTAAGCAGTGGTGTGTTACTGTTGAATTAATAAAAGACAATATGCAGAGTAAATTAAATCATCTGTTTGTGGTATTGTCAGAATTGCAGGATCATAAATGAACTTTTATTGCCACTCTCTGCCGCTGACGTCTAAATCACAATAATAGTTTAACACTCACTATTGTCAAACAAGTATCATTTAACAGTTAAGACCAGCCACTACTATGAGATAATGCTTATGGACATAGATTGACTGTAAGTATCTGAAGTCTTTTTTAAGTAGATGATGATTTTGGCCGATTCTGTTTGGTTTTATTTCTAAAAAGTTTTAAAACCATAATTGAGTGCAGACAGCAGTCTTGTTGCTGGCATTGCGCTCTTGTTAGCTTAGGCTGCTCCGCCAACGTCAGCTTCATGAAAATTGGTTTGTTCCTCGGAGTGAGTCATTTTTATGTGTCTGATTAAGTTCATTGTCCCAAACTTTTCCAGGTTTGTTTCTACGCAGATAATTTGTTTTAAAAATTGCGAGCTTTTTCTTTTCTTCATTCACGGTGAAAAATTTCCAAGCTGGTGAGATGTAGCTCATGCTTGGTTTGTGTGCACATCGTATGCATGTTATCGGCACGGACTGGGCCCTACTGAGACTGTTCATCTGATCGCCGTTCATAACAAAATAAGCCTCCCTGCGCCGATCGATCATGGCACCTCTAGTTTTACGTTGAAGTTGTCAGACATCTTTTACCTCCATAGAATGGTAACCACCGGTCAATCCAGGAGTCTGCCTACCCTGATTCAGGATCTGCTCGAAGTTTCTGCCTGTTCAAAGGTAGCCCTTTTCTCCGCACTATTGCCAAGTGTTTAATTATTTTTGAATTATTGTGCCTCTGTAGAATAAAGAGTGAAGTAAAGACTCCTCCTTCTTCTGTGTGGTATATATTGTACTATATCTACTGTAGTTCTTTCATAATTTATTAATTCCAACCTCAGATTGGATTATTCTTGTTGAAGGTCTTGTTCAGAATCATCTCTGTAGTGAAACCACTAAGGACAGGAGGGATTTACAAACTGGTTTGTTAAAAAAGCTCTTTGGGAGGCTTGAGTGTCACGTTTGGGTTCCCATTCTCTTTGTTTTGCTCGTGAACTTCCTCCTCACATACGTGGGAGTCTTGTTTTGACATGCACAGGTTTGAGTGTCTTGCCACTGGCTATACTTTTTCCCCCAGTTCCATACTTATCTCTTTTTCCATCCTTCGGGATTTGGTCTCTTTGTCTTTCTCATGTCCTCCCTCTTTGATTTCTTCCGTATCCTTTGCCGGCCTTCCTGCTGTCTGAGCATTCATTTGCCAATGTCTGGAGAGTGACAACTAATTAAAAGAAAAAGCTGAACTTCCCTCCGTGTCTCTTCCCCGTCATCCAGGCTGGAAATAGTAACCAGGCCTTTGATTTCTCTTAAGGGGAGTTTTGTTGTGGCATGTTGTCAATCATTAAGTTATTCAACTCCAAACAAATCTTTGGCTATACCGGTGATAATGATTTAGAGCTGATTTCAGAGTCATTACATTTTGTGGTGAAGGGGATTAAAAGAAAATTTGCAATCTGTACTACTGGGCCTGAATGGGCGTTCAGAGGCTCCAACACTCCGTTCACAATGTTGGTTTGTATGTTTGAATGAACATCAGTGTGTACGTGCAAGACAGAGAGTGAGACAGACAACCAGTAGCGAGAGGGAGAAATCTGATCCAGAGCATACATTTATGACTCGGGGCCATTCACCATTCAAGCACGCACACACAAGTGCACACACATGCACATCCGCTCTGAGACTAATGGATATTGATCTAGGAGATGGCAACTGATTGTGGTTCCTCAGTAGAGGTTTTCTCCAGGCTTAAAGCTGCCAAGTCAGACACAGAACAGAGGTTGAAGTCTAATGCTACCCAAAGCAGATATCATTTATTTTTTATTTATGGCATGGAAGTTAATAGAGTGTTGGTGTATCATAGATAAATACAAACTGATAACCATAAGGTAAATTTTTTTTTCCATTCTGTTTTCCTACTCTCTGGGTAACAAAGAATATTTACCTAGTTATTAGGAAGAAGTAATTGTAATCATCCCAAAATAAGACTATCACGGATGGGAAATGTTGTAATCCAGTGATCACGCTCCTGTGATATGCCTCATAACTAAGACAATGCTTCCTGCCTTTCACACAATGACACCTCGTAGCCCTTGATGGCTTCATTGGGGTAATTTTCAGACTCAAGAAAGCCTCCTTAGACACAAAAGACAATGATTTAACAGGCTGAATGTTACATGAAAATGAAACCAAACTCAATGTGTAAAATCAGTGGACTGACCCTTTGAACCATGAGCATGACGCAAATTTTTCACGCGGCACAATTGCATGCAAAAGAAGCATGTATAGATGAATCCAAGCAAAGCCAGCCAAATGATGCTTCATTCTTGTTAGTTGAAACATTTCAGCTTGAGCGAGATATTTGAGTGAAAATGTGATATGAAAGTCTAACAGCATTGAGACACACGTCACATGTCCAGATGTCAGACGAACATTAATGCGGAACTAGGTAAATGCAGGGTGACGGTTAATAGCAACACAAAAACAGTAGCAGGCTCCCTTGAAATACGTGAGATAATATGTTATTTATCCTATTATGCCATTCTAAAACATTTGAAATACACAAGGGTAAAAGGTAATGCCATACATTACACACATACCTTCATTAGGAAGACATTGTTATTATAAGGAACTAAGGAACATGTGTTCCTTATAACCCCATGCTTTTCTTGACTCACCGATTTCTTATGATAGATGCCTTCCTTATAAAGAATTAAGGAAGGATTCCATTCTTATGAGAATTTCATCATAGGAGGCCGCTGTACCTAAAACGAAATGTTGTTCCTTAAAAGAAAGCCGCAAATGGGGCATGCTTAAGTGAGTTTACCTTTCAGGCTAAAGTTACATCATGTGATACATATAACACTGTGAATGCACCTCTGTAGCTTTCGTCAGAAGAAAATGGCCATGGTCATTGTCATGGCCTTGACCTAAGGATAATGTTGTGAACCCATACATACAGAGCCCAGTCTCAGGGACAGACAGAGGCGTAAAGTGTCGGATGAGGGGGTTTATGGGCTAAGTTTAGCTTTGTCATGTGACTTTTTAGACTATGGACTCTGTCAATGCTAAAGTGTGAACAACAAATTAAATTAAACAAATGTTTATTGTTGAAATCGGCGGGAGAGCTTGCTAACGTAGCTGTCAGCAGCAAAATATATTGAGATGTACTGCATGGTGCTTCCCCGTCATCAAGTTGTGTTCAGTTGTAATTTTGTAAAATGAAGTAGTTGGCGAGAAACTTGAATTAAAGTCTTTTGACAGAACAATTTTTTTAATGTATTCAGTGCAATATCAAATTGATAATACAGAGGGAATTCTGAATAATGTTTATACGAAAAAACATGGTGCCCTGATTGATTAAACCTTTCCGAATTGCAATGTAGGTCCCCTATTTACATGACCTTTGATCTTTTCCGACCCATTGTTTACAGGTATCGACTTATCGAAACCCCTTTCTGACATGTGCAGATGACCCACACTCCCAATTCGTATATGCGCCCAGAAGAAGCATACGACAAACAGGGCATACGCGGAAGTGACTTTTCGTCCATCTCGCCGTCCAAATATGTTTAACTTTTTAAAAGTTGAGATGAGTAAATCACTCTCCGATGCAGATCAGTACTGTTTTGAAGTCGGCGCTGAAAAAACACAGCTGGAGCATTACGTCAAGACGCTCAGCATGCGCAGATACAACTCAAATAGAGAGCTTTCTGAAACAGTGTTTACATGCAGCGACTGGCTATCGCAGAGGCTTTCCAAAAGGACTTAGACAACCTCCCTGCAAAGGAATGAAATCTCATTCGGAAAGGTTGTTTCTATTCGGAAAGGGTTGTTTACGTGCAAGATTTTCTTTCCGAATAGGAATTACTGTCCATGTAAAGCCACCTAATGTGTTTTTGCACCGCGGCCGCTTAAAACTCCTTTCACACAGTCAATTAGCCTCTCCCCCCCTGCTGCACACGCATACCCTCTCAAGCATCAAGAGGAGCCAAGGTTGTTTGAAGTAACATTAATTATTCTTCCAGTATCCACTGAAAGAAGTTATCCACTAGTCCGGACATAATCTTATTATTAACCATGTAGGACGGCAAAAATCTGAAGTTATCATTGAAAACTAACATAAGCTAAGTCGGCTAATATTAACATTAGCTAATGACATCAGCGAGAAACGTTTGACAATTAATTAGTAATCATAATTAAGTTAAATTAAAGATACTGTTTAAACAGAGAGGGGCAGCAGGGCAAGAGTTTCCCTAGAGATGGACTGCAGGTGACGCTGGCTCCCTTGAGGGAGGGGACAGTAGGTGAGTTTTAACAGCAGGGAAAGGGACAGATTGTCAGAGAAATTCAGTAGTTCCTGGGTGTATGTGGGAAATATTTATGCATTTATGCGAGTTGTAGGCAAGCACAGGGAATCGGGGTGTAATCCTGAATTAATTATTATTTATTATTTATTTTTCCTAAATGAGCCAGTTCAACACCTGTGCTTCATTTCTTTGAAGGAACATATGTATACCCTTCTTGTGACGTGCATTCAATTTTGTTTATCATGCACTGTGAGTTTTTGTCATGTCACTATTCCCATCAATACAGCCAATGTGTTGTAGATGATATAAAATTGTTCAAAGAGCACAAAGTTCATCATAGCTTTAGCCTCTTCATTTTGCTCTCAATATGCACCAGATTGATGTATTTAACTGTAAAAGGTAAGCAAATTACTTTCCAGGGGAGCATGCCCCCGGACACCTCTAGAATGTCTGCGGTTCCCCCCCTCAGTTTATCAAAATCCTGTGGGAAACCCTGATCTGTACAAACCACACTTTTGGTTCCCTCCCGATTCAAATCATTTTAAAAAAGAAACAAAGAAGAAGCAGGGTGACAGTAAAACCCATAAGAACGCCAAGGATTGTATCATTGTGGTGGTGGAAGATACAGACGTAGATATAGACTCGGAGCCTAATAAGTAAGAAGCAAATAATTATACATAGGCCAATAAACATTTTAAAAAGAGGAGGAAAAGATATGACGTTTCTCAAATTATGACATATATTTATTGTAAATTAAAGCGATAAGACCAACACAAAAATTTACACTGCATTCATTGTCAGCATAAATCTCTCATTCCTTAAGTTTTGCATGTGCTGCCTTGATATAAAGGGCTGCTTAAAATATTATTTCTGTCAAATTGAAGGACACACATTACCACGTGAAGCAAATTAATTCTTAAGAGCTTTTCTCAAAATGTCTTCACTGCTCGATACGAATGAAAACTCAGAAGGTTCTCATTTTCCATGACTAATCTAACAGAAAAGTCTATTTTAAGCTTGTCTATCCTCCACCACATCAGTGAAATATACATTTTAACATTGTTGATATATGTAGATTGCAGGTATTTACATGTAAATAATGTAATCTAAAATTACATCACACAAGTCTAGGTTGTCTTATCATGGCAAATCATGGTTTTTCCAAAAATATATAATGCATAACTTTCTAAATGTCTTACATTGTTTTCTACCACTGCATATATCACTGAAATATGAATTGTTGTTGCTGTATGTGGCCGCTTTATAATATTAAATACACATAAGGCTGTGGATAATGAATGAAAGGAAGAATTCAGAGAAACTGAGGGATGCACTACTGGCAAATTATTTCAAATACAAACTAATTTGATCGTAAAGCTGTCAATTTGCAAAACTGTTCACAATATACATGGACAAATTAAGGCCCAGATTAATAATGCAACAATCTAATGTCCCTCTCGAATGCAAATATTTAAGATGATTAAGGTATCAACATCATTGTTAGGAGAGAAAATGCAAATCAATGCATCCCTAACATTTTGCAGAAACTTTATTGGTAGACAAATGTATGTTATTTCTCAATATATGTATATGAATCTAGATTTGTTTTCAAAGAAAAGAAAATTAGCCCCGTTAAGCTGCAGATATATGCAAGCATATTAATTATTGAATTGGAAAGACACATTTCAAGATCTTTGTGGCTACAAAAATTTTTGCAGTAAGGAACTTTTTGACATTAGACGACTGACACATTTAAAAAAGGACTTAAAACTTTCCTTTTTAGCAGAACCTATAACCTTAATTAACATTGCTGGTTTTTGGTAAGGCTTTTATATAGTTA